>JAJONR010008770.1:0-30312 GCA_029582245.1 Solanum etuberosum
CTTATCAATGGAGCTCTTCTTAGAGACATGAATTCAAAACACATAGAACAAGAGTTAAGAGAAAGACTCTTATAGAGTTCAACTCAATTGCACGACTTTAGAGTGATGAAAGAGTTCAACTCAATTGCATTATCATTGACATTCCTTACCCTTCTTCCCTTCATACTCACATTTGGGTTCACGGGAGCTACAACCTCCCTATTAGCTTATGTGGTTATGGCTCGGGCCAACACTTGGAAAGCAACCCTAAACTCTGAGACACTTGCTCAGCCAAAGGGGCAATCGGAGCTTGAGGAGCTTCGGGTTCCACATTATCATTGACATTCCTTATCAATGGAGCTCTTCTTAGAGACATGAATTCAAAACACATAGAACAAGAGTTAAGAGAAAGACTCTTATAGAGTTCAACTCAATTGCACGACTTTAGAGTGATGAAAGAGTTCAACTCAATTGCATTATCATTGACATTCCTTACCCTTCTTCCCTTCATACTCACATTTGGGTTCACGGGAGCTACAACCTCCCTATTAGCTTATGTGGTTATGGCTCGGGCCAACACTTGGAAAGCAACCCTAAACTCTGAGACACTTGCTCAGCCAAAGGGGCAATCGGAGCTTGAGGAGCTTCGGGTTCCACATTATCATTGACATTCCTTATCAATGGAGCTCTTCTTAGAGACATGAATTCAAAACACATAGAACAAGAGTTAAGAGAAAGACTCTTATAGAGTTCAACTCAATTGCACGACTTAAGAGTGATGAAAGAAGTGAAGTTTCTTAAACATCTCATATCCTCATATTCATAAATATGGCTCTCTTCACACTTATGAATAAGACTCAACTAAACATGGATTATCAGACTCCTTGGACTCTTTTATGAACCTGATACTCTAAATACCAAGTTTATCATGACCCAAACTACCCCCTAGACATGACATGGCGAGTAGGATATCAAGAGATCCTAAAAAGGCCACTTAGCATAAGCATGATGCTAAGATGTCAACATAATAAAAATAAAGATATAAGGGAAATATAAGTCTCAATAATTCTACTCAACATGATACCAAAATAGAGTACAAAGACTATAAATGTGGAATTCTCAAAGACTGTAAATGTGGAATCCTCCTAAGTCAAATAACAAGATTCTAATATCTTAGGTGTGACTAGGACAAGCCCTTGCTCACGAAATAAGTCTAAAAATTTAAAAGACTGAAAAATAGACAAGAAACTCATAATGTGTGATCATGTCCTTGAACCATGAGGACTTATCATAAGCTAGCAAAGTTGAATCAATCCACTATCCATGGTCGGATGGAGGAATGTCATATTCTATATTATTATACAATGTAGGCACGAGATATATGCATCACTACTTGGAATATACTGAATATGAGGAATATGCATAAACATAAACATGTTATGTTTGAAGATGTGATGATGCATGGCCAATTAAAAACATATCAAATCTTGATAATCTAAACTCATAAATCGTAGGACAAGATCAATGCAACATTTGTAAAGCATAACATAAATTTAAATCATAGTATTTGAGGAAGTCTTAAACCATTTAAGAAAAACATAATCTTTTGTGGGATGTTTACCATTAACCTACATAGACCATGTGAACTATAACATAGAATCTAGTGTAGTACTCCCTCACCAAAAAGAGATTGTCCTACTTTCCAAGGTAATAACCATGTTCTCAAGCTTAGGTGGATCCACTAGCTATGTCCAATCGGGATAAGGTCCTATGGTGGCACATAGTTATGGGACAAGGGGATAGCTACTAAAGACCCAAACTCTACTAACGGGAGAGCCTCCATCCCAAAGTCATATCGGTACTAAGTAAATCCCAATAGAAATAAGCATAAACATATCAGAATCAGAATACTTGAAAGGGTAAGAATCTAGTAATACCAATTCAATCATAAACTTCATATCACAGAATAGCTCCTTTCAAAATCATGTTCTCATAACATATTCATAGAGACACTTATCTCAAGAATCAAAATCATGATCATCTATCATAATGAAAATACCTCACTTTGAAGTAACTTTTTCATAAAACATAGTGATACTTTATCTAAAAGTATCCTTGATTCATAAATTTCTCAATTTCATGATGCATGCATAATCTCAAAATATAGTTCATATACATAAAGTAGTCCTATAACATGGATTCATATGAAATTGAAATCATGAAATTGTGATAAAATCATGCATGATAAGATCAAATATAATGAATTTAGTCATAAACAAGTGAACCCATGAGAAATTATGCAAATCCCTAGAATTTGGGTTGAAATCATAGAAGAGGAAAATAGAGAAATCCTTGGGACTCAATGGATGAAAAAGGATCCATTTATGAACTTCTCACATACCATAATGAACCCTATCTTTGGAATTGGGTGAGGAAACTTGAAAACTTGAAGAACCATAATCCATTTGAGAGAATCCTTGGAGATATTTTTGAGAGAAAGCTTTTGTGGTTTTGAGTGAATTAGAGGGAATAGGTAAAATTTGAAGAGTAAATTTAGTTATAGGACCTTAGAATGTTATAGAAACGATGTAGTTTAGGTGTCGAAAGTGTAGGAAAAGACCCAAATGACCCTGAACTTAAAACTGTTAAAGGGTACCTACGGACCCATATACGGTCCATAAAAGGACCTACAAACCGTCTTGGTCATTCATAGGTCAAGATACTGGAAACCAGAATCCAGACCAAGGACTACAACCAATTTCCATGGTTTGTAGAACACCCTACGACCTGTAGGTCTTTTCATACAAACCATGTCACCAAACAATTTTTCCAAGTTTAAACCTTACCTACGAACCACCCTTTCTACAGGTCATACCACTGCCTACGGGCTGTTCTGTTGGTCCGTGGAAATCTTTCAGAGATTTAAATTTTCCAAGGCTCATTCCATGACCACCCTCATACAAGTCGTAGGAACATGCCACACTTTCCTTTCCAGCTCACTTACCAATTTCTGAGGTTCTACACCCGTGGAACTAGAAAGTTGGGTTCAGAGTTCTTCAACTGATCCTTGCTTCCCAGGTAGGCTATATTTTCTTAACTCAGTAGTAGACCTATCTTTACTTACATCATATCTTGTGGGTTGTTGGAGATTGCATGTATAGGCCTTCGGGCACAGAGTTTGGATGATTGAACATATGGTCAGTCGTGGTTAGGTAGAGGATGAATTGGCTTAGTTAATTGATGAGTCCAAGGTTTGGACTCATTTAGGGTTTTGTTTATATAGATTTAGTGTCCTCAAATGCTTATTTTGTGCCAATAACTTATGTTAAATCCTTGATTTTACAAGAATAGGGATTGAGGAACAAAGAAAGGACACTAACTTGCAAAAAGGAACAAAACGAGCTGAAAAAATGAAGAAAGGCAAGCCTGGTGATCGCCAAGTTCACCTGGCGAATCGCCGAATGGCTATATGACCGCCTAAAGTTCCAGTGGGCCAAGCCTTGAGGGAAGAAACCAAGTCGGCGAGAGAAAGGAGCAGTTAGTGGATCACCGAGCAGTTTCGCGATGCAGTGCTAGATCGCCCAAAGTTACAAACATTGAGGATGCTGAATGCCAAGGCAGAAGGGCGATGGAAGTGACCAAAGGCGGCTCGCCGAGTGCTTCGGCGAGCCCGACTTACTTCACCGAATGAGCTTTCGTAGCTTATTTTCGGTGACTATAAATACTTTTTTGAACATTTTAGTTAGTATCAATTTTCATATCTATCATCAAACTTTTTATCAATTACTCTGGAGAACAGTTTTTCTCTAGTTTTTCCTTTAGCCTTGAAGGATTGAAGAAATTCACTTTTGAGAAATTGGAAGTGGGTCTTTGAGATTCATCAATTTGGACCATTGTAAAGACAAAATCACTCTTACCCAGTTGATAGAAACTCAATTTGGTAACTATTTTTATCTTTTTATAATGTCTAGCTAAAACCCTAATTCTTGGGGTGTGATTATGTGATTATGGGCTGATTTAGCTTATGGGTATTGCTAATTGTTAGTTTAAATGATATTTAAAAGTGATTTCAATCATTTATTGTGGTTTAATTTAAGAATTGTAGTTGTAAATGTAGTTCTACCTTTGTGTTCTTGACTTGCTCGAGAGAGAGGTTTTAGAACTAAGGTTTTTGATTGATGGTCTGTGGGTATTGGGTTGACCTGGGTTTAGCTCGAGAGAGTGAATCCTAAACCCTTTTCCACACATTCAGCTCGAGAGAGTGAATGGACAAAGGTGTGGGCTGTTCTTAATTTGCATGCTTGTTGATGTTCGAGAGAAATCAACTTGATTCAGGATAAATTCTTCGAGAGAAAGCTTACCTCCTTTATAACCTAGCTTACTCATTAATATTTAGCTATTTTCTAATAGTTGCAATTATCCATATGTCTACATTAACCTATAATCAATCACATCCCAAGAACCCATCTCATTATTGTTAATTCGTATTGTTTGTGACTGATGTTTGTAGTTGAAAATCAAAACCAAAACCCCCATTTGACATTTGTGTCACCCCCTGATTTGCATGATGTTTTTACTCGATAATTTGTATTTCTATGACTGATTTGACCACATTTTTACTTCACAATTGAATCTAAAACACGTACCGCTCCTTGTGGGATTTGACCCCAACTCATTTAGTTGGGTTTTATTCTGATTAACGACCGTTGACGCTTAGAATTGGATGAAGTGTCTTTGAAACGTTATTAATCATTAATCTTAATCTTGTAGTGATTATTGGGTGTTATCTTGGTAAGGTTTATGATTAGGAATATCGAGAAGAAATCTTATTGAGTATGTGATGGTTGTCTGTTTTCTAAGTTATGTGATGTGTGCATGTTAACAACTATGTATTATTACTTGTGCAATGCATGTGGGGAAAACACAAGGGATTAATATAAAATGACATTATTTTGATAAATCTTATGCAATGAACCTATTTAATTTACTTGTGGTTTCAAGTGTGATAGTTCATTATGAGTGTGATTGTGCATGTTGTTTATGATTGTTGGTTGGCTCAGGTACCACGCCGGTACATATTATGAATGGTTGTCTTGGATACCATGCATTTTATGTACTAATGGTTGGCATGGGTACCACACTCGGTACATGATATCATTCGATTGGCTTGAATACCATGTCGGTACACTAACAGTTTGTGTTTGGATTCCATGAGAGTAATGGGTTCACCTCTTTGTACTGTGGTTGTTACCTGTTAGTCCATGAGTGGCCAGGATTTGTGTTTAAATGTTGAGATGGTTCTTGTGTAGATCGGGATTGCATGTTAAACACGGTAGATAAAAATTAGGGATCCTTGGTGGTCAAGGTTACTTAAATGGTGTGATGTATCAGGTATGACTGGTTGTGATGTTTGTGATTATGTGGGACATGCTTCATGTGAATTTAACACTTTGTTTGGATGGTTGTTACGTATTGTTTCATAATGTATCGTATTGTATTGTATTGTATTGTATTGTATTGTATTGTGTTGTGTTGTATTGTATCAAACTGTATTGTTTTAATGAATACAAAGTTTGGATAGATTGTATCGTTCTCCGTCGTTACATAATGTCACACATCTATAATTTGAGTTATAAACCTACAAGAAAAGTAGGGTACGGGGTAGAGCTATTATGAAAAAGTAGGACAAAATATAAAATATTATTATTAGATAATAAAAAAAGATAAAATGAGAAGAATAAAATAAGAAGAAAATATTAAGGTAACGACGCGATCACACCAAATCGGTCGTTACATAAAATGGGTCTTTTCATCGTTACCTAACGATGGATTTAAACAATACGATACAATAGAATTTAAGTAACAATCAAAACAAACATTGTATTTAAACTAAAAATACAATACAATACAATACAACAGGTAACAACTATCTAAACAAGGTGTAAGTCTAGGTGAAGACTGGGAGTCCGGGATATTTTATGATTGTGATTAAAACTGTATACACTTATTTTGCTAAATTGTGGTTACTTGTTCATATTATGTATAACTGGAGCGTTTTTAAGGAAAGGGGTTGGCATGAGAATTTTCGGGAGAGTAGAAACTGGTTAATAGAATGGTAGTGGCCTTATTTTTGGGAATATTCTATGTGATAGAAGGGGTTAGATTATGATATAACGTGAGGGTGGAATGGCCTACACGGTGGAGTTGGCAATGAAAGGAGGTGGGTGACTTGAGATAGAGTGTACAAGTTTCAGGGTATTACTGCTAGTAGTAAGGTAGGGATTTAAGGGACGGGGTCCTAATTTTATCTTTAAGATAGTTTCATGTTTCTTTGATTATTTGTATGGTATTACAGGTGAGTTCGGGTCGATCAATGATGTCTACCAGTACGTGTTGTTTGTACTAACACTACACTTGTTATGCCACTTGGCATAGTCTAGTTTCAGGATCTAGTGATGTTTCATGGGTGAAGATGAAGATAATCTCCGACAGTTTCTACTCTTCTTCCTTCATGGTGGGAGTTGTGTCTATTAAATTTAAAATGTGTATCCTATTAGAAACTCTTGTACCTGTTTAAGACTAGTTCTTTGGGGAGGGTTAAGTATAATTCTTGACAATAAGATTTTATTTTAAATTAAGTTATGATTATTCATATATATAAATAGGGTGTTAGCTTATAAATTGTTCACTTTTGCATTTACTGTTCCAATTTGGTGGTAAGGGCTCTCCTATCTAGGTGTTAGAGTAGGCGTTCGTACAACTAGTTGGGTTGGTTCGTGACAACTTAGGTGAAATTAACTTACTGATCTTCCATGTGACACACTAGAAAATGTTACTAGTATCTGGTCTCACTAAATTATGACTTCTTGGGGATCACAAAACCCTAGTTTCGTCTCTCATTTAATTCAAAGTACGTTTACTTGATACTTTGTTAATTGCATCGTGAAGATTTTAAAGATGGTAAATTGCACAACCCCTTCCCCCTTTGGAAATAAAATGACTAAGAGCACAAATATCCACAACTAATGCAGGTCCCGACCATATTTTCTGTGGAATCGACCCTAACATTGGTTAGATTCTATATTTGAACAACAACCGCTTTATACTTCTTTTGGGAGGTGTAATTTGGGTGTATCATTAATCTAAGTTCTTTAACTAATAAGGTGGTCTCAAGAATGCTTCATGAGAGAATTGTGGGGATTCTGCCATTGATTATTTCTCTAAATCAGGTTGGATTACTAAAAGGAAAAAGCAGCGTGGGGGGGGGGAGGGTGTTAGATGTGGGTGTAAAACCCAATTGGTGTTTAATTAATTAGTTCTAAAAGTTCTTATTAAGGATGGACCTAATGTTGTTTTGAAGTTTTCATCTTAGAATCAGTGGTTGAAAATATTGATTGAGCTTTCTAACATTGATTTACTTGAAAAAGAAAAATGGAGTTTGGTAAGACTAATTAGTGGGGGCTTGATGAAATTAGTTATTGGATTAGAGCTAGAAGTAGTCTAATCCAACTAATTTCTCATTTAAGGATATGAGATAGATATAGTCTATCTACTCGAACAATGTTCAATATTTTATTGGTGAGGGTCTTGGAGTTCGAGAGAATCCAAGGAATATACATTTGATAGTTCGAGAGAATATCGAATATAGACTAGACCAAATGTTATCCATGTTATAACAAATTTTGAATTGATTAATTTCTCTTATTGTGTTGAAACCCTATCGAATTGCACACACCCCTAGTCATCTCCAATCTTAGTAAAACCCGTTTGTGTTATCTCATCGCGTTTGTTTCTTGCAATTAATATTTTCTAATCGTTTCCTATAGAATATTATGTGCTAGTTTGTATTGAATCCATAAATCTATCTAGATGTAATCCTTTTTGTCAGTCCTTGTGGTTTGACCCCAACCTAATAATTGGGGTATGTATCTTGGTTGTCCTATTTCCCATGCTAGGAAAAGGAAGATACATTATGCAGATCTAATTCAAAAAGTAAAGTCAAAGTTACAGGCCTTGAAAGGTAACATGCTCTCTTATGGGGAAAAGAGGCTCTTATTTATAGGAGAAAATACATCAAATCACCTTTGAACTTGACAACAAAACTTATTTTAACACTTTAACATTTTAACTACACGGACATTTAAATACCTCCTTAACAATTTTGAAGTGATTTAAATACCACCCTGATATTATAACACTACTCCCATCCGCTACATCATAGCCATGTAAGCATCACATCATTGCCATGTAGGCACCACGTCATTAATTTTTATTTCTTTTTTACTTATTCACTATTTTTTCTTAAACACTTTTTAAAACTTATTACATCAATTAATTAATTAAAAAATATGTACCCCTCTCCTCTCTTTCTTCTTCCTTGCTCTTTCACCATTTCAACCTTCAATACTTTTCTTTCTTCTTCTTTACTATTCAACATTTTTTTTAAATAACTTTAAAGAAGAAAATTCACTACAATATTCAAATTATCTCTTCGAACCCTCCCCACAAATTTGCCCTCTTAGAGAATGAATTTTTTTGAAAGACAATTTTTTCTTGACAATTCAAATAAAAAATGAAGATTGCATAAGAAAGTTAATACAAAAAAAATATAAGTACTATAGAAATATTTGAACGGATCTAGAAATGTCTGAAGATGGGTTTGTCTTTGGGCCATTGACGAATTGGGTCTCGTTTTTTTTTAACCAACTGTGTTGTGTTATTTTATTTTTTATATTATAAAAATTTGAGTAGTTTGGTCATGCTTTGGTTAAAACAAATGAGAAGAAAATAAAGTCATACTTTTGCACTATAAAATAATAGAAAATCAAAATGGGTCACTCAAAATTTAAGAAAGTTTACTTTTGTGAAATCAACATCAATAATTTAGAGTGAAATTGACGTCAATAAAATGGTGTTTGTGTTGAATTTTACGGATTATTAAAGAACTACTGAAATAAAAATAACGGATAGAGATAGGGATGAAGATGAAGGAGGGGGTGTACTTTCAACGGAGAAAGAGATGTATTGGGGAAGACAACAAAATAAAATAAAATAAAAATTAAAAAGGGGATGCATAAATTTCATTTAGCTCTAATTCAATTACTGATTGACCAAATAATTATATGACCAACCAAACATGCCAAATAATGTAATTATATGAGATCCAATTATTATTCCCAAATAGGAGTAGGCGGCGGAACCAAAAATTCAGCCGTTTGGCGGTTAACTTTGGTGAAAATTCGAATTATTTGGCGCTACAGCCCTAATCTCCATTTCAATCTTACCGCTCCCCACTTTCATCATTTCACCAAATAAGATCCACTTTTTTGTTCTTTAACACATCCAGTATCCCCTCATCTCCATTTCTCAGTCCCATTTTGATCCAACTGATTCATGGAAAGTGATGATGATTATCAGTCCTTGTACATGCCGGAGGAGGTTTCGTTGGAGGTCCGCCGTCCAAGGTTCAAACGTTTAAAGAAAGCTCTAGCAGCCTCCAAAAATCAACATCGTTCCCCAATAGATGACGTCTTTGACTTTCCTAAGGTTGATTTTTCCAAATTGGAAGCTTTAGAAGAAGATTCTGCTGATTCAACTGAACCTGAACCTGTCTCATCACAGGGCACCGAGGATGAGATAAGAGTTGGATCTGTTTCTGAGGAAAAGGGCGGTGATAGTAGGGAAGCCCAACAAGATTCTGCTGATTCTAATGAACTCGTATCACTACAAAATAGCGAAATTGAGATCAGATTAGAGCCTGTTTCTGATGAGAAGCATAGTGAGGACTTTGATGACAAGGATGTTCTCGTTTCTGGTCAGCAGTGCAAAGAGGTTAAAAGATCTCTAGAATTTGGTGAGGACGATGATCAGTCTCATGGCAAAGAACATAAACAACGTAGAGAAATTGGGGAAGATTTGGTATCTGGTGACGTGACAAAAGAGATTCATGAAGAGATTGGGGGAATTGACAAAGTGATTGGGGATATGAATATGGAGAAATTGGGATTACAACTAGATGAAGGAGATGACAAAAAGAAAATGAAGAAGAAGAGATCTAAAGGTGACATTGGTAGAGAAGTGAAGTCTAAAGAACTGGCTTCGAACAAAAGAAGAGAAGAAAAGGTTTGTTGAGCAGATAACATTATCTGATACTCAATCTCTCTAGTTTGAGACATAGTTGTTGTGGTTTATTTATGTATACACAACTTTGTAATTTGTGCTAATGCTTGCATGTGCATATGTTAGTTTGACATTCTTGGATTTACTTGTTGACGTACAGGAAAATAAAGCATTTCTTCAGCAGCTTCATGTTGATACTCAGCGATTATTGCGAGGTCTGTATTTACTGTTTTTAGTACTTCCTCTGTCCAATTTTGCTTGGATGCGAAGGTTTAATTTTTCATTTGTATTATGTTAGTGATAGTTGAATAAACTGTGAAAGTATGATTGAAATGTTAATTTGATGAAGAGAAGTTATACTAAAGTTGAAAGATTGGAATAGTTTAATAAATTAGGATTTTTGGATCTTGCTAAAGTTGTATGGAAATAGAATGGTGTCAACCATTTTGAAGCTTCTTAAAATAAAGAGTGTCATATAAATTGTGATAGAGGGAGTAGATCTTCTTTCTTATGGAAAATGTGCACTTGTACCAACTGTGTCAGACATCATGGAACTCACATGTTTTTTTTCCTAACTTGATCAGAAAGTAAGGATGCAACATTTAAGCCTTTACCAGCAGTGCATAAGCCAATATCCTCAGTGCTGGAGAAGATTCGGAAAAGGAAGCTTGAAATCTCGAAAAAGTCGGTAGTAGTTGACATTTAAGCTTAATATGTGTCTTATTAAAAAAATCTTTATAGGTTGTGGTTTCTCACTTTTTATCTATACATCTCAATTGTTATTTTGCTAGCAGGACCGCGATGCTAATCAGCAACAATTCCATTCACAAATTTAGTGCTTCGAGAGAGGTTACAGTGGAAGTAGACACAAAGAGTGCATATTCTGAAGAGCAGAGAGTTGACAAACTGGAAATAGAGATGGAAGGGAAAGTGGATGCACATGGCACAGAAACGGGTAGGACTACAGATACCTCCAATATTGATGGAATTTCAGTACCTCCAATAAAGAGAAGCAGTGAAATTGTTCTTGATGAAATGGTGAGTGAAATTGCTGCATTGAATTTAGCTTTGTATCTGGTCTGGGTGTCGTTCCTTTTCACAATTGAGTTGAAGGTAGTTTCTGTAAAAGAATTTAACTGGGACTTCAATTAGTGACTTGAGAACTGGGTAAGGCCTTTACTTTTCAATCATTTGGATAAGCATGTTTCATTTATTTAAATTTTGTGAGCTGTTTGTAACTTTTGTTGAAATATAACATTGAATTGGTTTTTGTCTAGTTCCTTCTTTGGCTGAAGTAGGTGCTAGATATTGTTAGTGGAAGAAACTGTTTTCTAGACATGACTCAGGGAAAGAGACCAACTTTAACCAGATTTGTTTTGAACCAAATTTAGTTTTGATAAGCGTACATGAGATCCATGCCTTTTAAACTCTAATGCCATAATTGTGCTATGAGTTGACATGGAGTCAGTACTTTTTCAACCTCATCCAGGTTAAAGATTGTCAATATGCTACCTGAAGTCTGCAATCTATATGGATGGTATTTGGAACCGTGGTAGAACCTAGAAACATTAGAGATTGTTATTTGAAACTGAATAAGATTATGAATTGCTAAGTGCTGCTGCTATTATCTCACTGCAGGCTTTGCATGAAAGGCCCAATGCTGTATTTAGAGCTCCCGTTGATGACACTCAGGTAGTTTCTTATCTTTTCTATTAAAAAGGGAGCTATTATTAGTAACACCAGGTTTGCAAATAGCCAAAGAAAATCTGAATGCTGGAGCTTTTTCAATTTGTCAGGATCTATTTGATGATTCTGAACCAACTGGCAGTAAGGATGAGATACTTGATGACCTGGACTCTAGTCCTTCAGAAGAAGTAATGGCACCGTCTCTCCTTGCTTTGAACTTGAAGTTTGATTCTGTCCCTCCAGATGAAAGGTAACTGGTTCTGGAAAGTATTGCATGCAAATCTAATCATGTTTTACTGCAACCTAGGTTGGAAAAGCTCCTATTTACTCTTTTGCAAAGGATCATATGTCCACAAACAGAAAAGTCTATTTGGTTGTTGTCATTATTTTTATACTAAAACAAGTCAGCATCCTTATTGCAATTAACTCCAGAAAATAAAAATATTTCTCTTTTAAAAGTTCATCAGATGAGGAGGATAATGACAAGGAGAATATTAGTCCGTATATAAAAGGTGGCGGCAGCAGCAATTCTCCAAAGGGAGACCCTGTTAAAGCATTTGTTGATGATGAAGCGGAGGAAGAAGATGACAGTGATAATGACCTAATCCGGTTTGGTGATAATGAAGACGATGATGATATTGATGATTCTGCTGAACTCCATGATATTATTGCCACTGATTACAAAGAAAAGACAATTGACAATGAAAAGCGGAATGAACTTCATCAAAAGTGGCTTGAGCAGCAGGATGCAGCTGGAACTGAAAATTTGCTGCAACGGTTAAAATGTGGTGTAGAACAAAAAGAGACTATGTCAGTTGATGATGAACTAGAAAGCGAAGAGTGTGAAGAAGAGGTCAATGGCATCACTGACATGGATGCAGTACCTAAGAGTTCTACTCGGTTGAGTTCAAAAAAAGCAAAGCAAATAATAGTCCAGATGTTTGTGGATAAAGATGATATATTCTTATCTGATGAAGACGAGGAAAGTGAAAAGAGGGTTGTCAAGCAGCGCATGCTTTATAACTCTGTGAGTTTGCAATGTTAGATTTGACACACTGACACATCACATTAACCTTTTGTGTTATATTCTATGCTTTAACAAACATTTTCTTTCATTTTGTTTGATTACTTACTCAGCTTTACTAAATATGAAACAGGAGCTTACAACTGTAGCGTCACCTATTGAGGATGAAAGTTCCAGTGAGATATTTGGACTTATAAAGAAGCTTAATACTGTGCCGGATAAGAGAAAACCAAAAGCATCCTGTAGGTGTTATCCCAACAGTTATAAATACTTGTTTGTTACGATTTTTTTAAAAGAATGGTGAAGTGCTTTTTTATTATGTTTTAATTGTCAGCATTATTAACTTACCTTCCATTGTTGTTGCAACTTTGCAGCGTTCTTTGATACAGTGCTAGGGGATCAAAAGAAAAAAAGCTCTTTGAAGGTAAAATTTGTCTTAGTGGGTGTTTGGATTTGGCTTATTTCAAGTACCCTCTTTTTTTTTTTTTTTTTTTTACTTTTTGAGAGGTTGGGGAAAGACGAAATGTTCTTTTAAGCTATGTTGCTCGGACTCTTCAAAATTTCATCGGGTGTGTGTTGATCCCTCAAAGGTAGTGCATTTTTGAAGGATTAAACACAGGTGCGGCAACATTTTTAGAGAGTCTGAGCAACTTAGCTTTTAAGCACTTTTTAAGGCTGAAAAAGTACAAATAAGCTAAAAGCCAAAAGTTGGATATTCTCTAGTTATGACTTCTAACTTTTAGCTTGTAAGCTACTTAAAAAATGCCTGTCCAAACACCCCTTAATTTACTTTGGTAACTAGGAACATGAAACTTAGGTTGGGTTGTAATTTATCCATGAATAAAAAGTTATCAAGAAACATTCACCTTAAACTTTTAGGACCACATTTGATTGGATTCTACTCTATTTTAAGATACTAGCTTATTTTTGTATCCATTTACTGATTTGGGATTCGAGAAGTGATTAACTATGGACCTCAATGTCATTCTATACTTACCAGATAATAGCATGTTGGTGCAGCTGTATCTGGGGAATATATTTTCATTTATTTTGCATCCTAGCACAACTGCACAAGTACCATTTGGTACATTAAGGCCTTGCAATTAGGCACCAGTTTTCTTCCCCCAGTTATATTCAAGTTCTATGGTCCAACTCTTGCATAGCTCTTTCTTTTTCTTTTTCCTCGTTATTTCTTTTTATCTCTATTCCTTGTTTAGACATTGTATGACTAATACTTTGTGTACATCTGCTGATTGTTTCTCTGTAGTCCTCATTTCTTGGACGAGTTACAAATCATCTTCCATCATCCCATAAACAAAGTTCAACTGTAGTTCGTTCTTTCATCTTTGGACGGGATGACAGCAATAGTCGAAGCTCAATGTCAATGTCAGAGGATTCTTCAGATATGGTAAATCTTCATGAAAGCTTTAAATTTATTTGTGCATCTGATGTTTTGCCATCACCCATATAGTAACTATTTTGTAGTTTTGTAATGCTTCTAAGGTTTGTTTTTGATTTCATGGTTGGACTCTTGATCTTTTAGATTTCTTTTTATTTTCATCAAATGATTGGGAAATGAGACCTGACTTACCTGTTGTTGTGCTGCTCATGTTCCTCCATTATTACTGTTCACATTTGATAAGCCCCTCCCTTCTACCCATCTCTCTGCTCCTCAACCACTATCATCATATAATCCAACTCTAGCATATGCTATATTTTTCCATGTCTATATACAGTGAGAATCTTGGTAGATCACAATTTCCAGTGGTATAAGTATGCCTATCAGGAGGATATTTGACTTTTCTCCTAGTAAGAAGTAGAAAGTCCCCAGAAGTTAAGAAACAAGATATGAGAAAAGGTTAGCATTAATTGACAATGCATATTCAATAATCTAAATAACTTAAGAGGTCGTTTGGTAGAGTGTATAAGAATAATGCTAAATAGATTGTATTAGTAATGCTTGCACTAGCAATGCATGTATTAGTTATGCTTGCATTAGTTATACATAGATTATTTTTATGCATTGTTTGGTTTGATGCATAAAAAAGTAGCATGCATTGCATAAAAAAATTAATTTACAAAGATACCCTCCACTATTATGGTAGAAAAGATGTAAAAAAAGTTTTGAGGGGCAATTGGGTCTTTAATCATATGCTAATGCATGCATTAAAACCATTGCATTGCTAATATCTAGATATTCATGGCATTAGCAATACACACCTTAATACACAATAGAGTGTATAATTAATGCAAGCATTAGTTATACATAGGTTGAAAAAGAGTACCAAACAAGGTATTAGTAATACACAAGGCTAATGCATGCATTATTTTTTCTAATACACTCTACCAAACGACCCCTAATACTATAAGAAATCATATCATGGCTTGCTTTTGTGTGGTTCTTATCCATTTAATACTACTATAAAATTGATGTTAGTTTGCAAAGACATTCAATGATTTTACTCATGTTCTTTGTTTCAGGTGGTGAAAGAAAACCTTCCAAACAGAAATAGTACAACTAAGTTTGGAAGCTTCCAAGCCAAATCAAGTAGTCAAGGTAAAATTGCTGCTGCAGGAACATCAGCTGCTGCTCCCTTATTTGAGATATTAAAGCGATCTTCAGCACCATCTAATGTCTGTTCTCGAGATGTTTTGCTTGACCTGCCTAAACCTCTCCTTGCTGATCTTAGAGTTTCAAAGAGGTCCAAGGCAGAAGAGAAAATATAGTTCACTAGACAGTGGATTTTGTTTGTGTTTTTCCTTTTATCTTTTCTCTTTCTCCAGAAATAATGAAAGAGTCTTGTGAGTCATCTGAAAACAGTGAGAGGGGTGCCAGTCGACATATTTTTTTGTTGTTGTGAATAATACCTATTTGAGATGCTCCCATCTCGTTTTCCTTTATTTGGGTTGCTTATCTTATTCTTTGTAGTGCGGCACCAAAACTGTACTTTTTCAAAGCCAAAATTTAACAGACTCCAATTGCTACATTAAAAAAAGGAAAAGCCTCAAATATGTCATTGAACTTTGACAAAAAGTTTATCTATATTATCAGTTAAAAGTTTTGCTCATTTATGCCATTTTTGTTTGAGAATGACTTTGGTTTTGCAAAATCAATTTTTACATGTGGTCAATTATGATTAGGCCATATTATTAATAAAATCATTTTTCTAAAGGAAAAAGATTCAAATATGTTACCAAACTTTGAGAAAAAGTTTATCTATGTCATTCATTAAAAGTTTAGTTATTTATGTTATCTCAATTAACAAATAATGAAATGGATTAATCTTATCGAATGAAAATGACATATATGAACTAAACTTTAAAAGGATGACATAAATGAGCTTTTTGTCAATGTTTGATGACATATGAGCTTTTTGTCAATGTTTGATGACATATGAGCTTTTTCCCTTTAAAAAATAATTTATAGTTCTAATACTTATCAGCCAAAATTTATTTCTCTTCAATTGGCAGTCAAACAATTTTTCCCACCCTACTTATATATGTTGTTTTTTTTTTGGAAGAAAAATTTCTCATCATTAGCCATAAAGATAGAACAATGCATTAAAATATATATCTCCAATACTCCATTTAGAGTGCTTACATTGAATAGAAACACATCTAGAAAAAGAAATAACAACTTATATGAATGACGATTGTTTAGGGGTCAATAGAGTTTAGTAGTGTCACGATCCAAAATCTCAGGTCATGATAAAATCTACTAATATTCATTAATAGGTAAGTCAAACCCATAGTTCGAAACCAAAAGCAATAGGCTATCACATGGAAGAGAAACATATAGAAAATAAGAAACAAACATCAAATAAATGAAAGAGATAGACAATAAATATATACAAAACATCCCTAAGACCTAGTATTAGTCGCTAGTTGAGCCAAATAATTTTAGAGTACAAGATAAATACACACACACACATATATATATATATATGCGTCTCCGAATGCAATATAAAGACAAGTCCTATTCAATATAGAGGGAGATTAGCAACTCCAAACGTTAGGAGCTCACCCCAGTCTTAGAATCCACAAGCTTCTACGCACGAGACACACATCAATGGTGAGAATTCGTATTATGATCAGCAGGGTGCAAAAGTGTAGTATGAGCACCAACAAGAGGTGCTTAGTAGGCTGATAAATGCTCAACTACACTTCATCCAATACTAACTGTAGGCGGTCACAATCTAGTATAAACCCAACAAAGAGTTGGGGTCGATCCCACATGGAGTGTTACAGTAGAGAATTCAAATACGAAGTTATAAACGCATTCTAATTGGTTGTAGGAATAGAAATTATCGAAACCATTGAAGTAAATCAAAGGGGTTGACAACTAGCGTCAAATGGGGATAAGGTTTGTCAATTAACAGCTACTAAAAACAGGGGAGTAATCAAGTAGAAAAGGGATACTTAGAGATGTGATCGATTAATTGCCAATTTCGCTATATGGGTGATTATTAATTGCCAAAAGTTGCTGAATCTTAATGGGTAGGCTAGGCTTTAGATGTAATAGCAATCTCTCGATCAACTACCACGAATCAAGTGAGTTCTCTCGAACCTCAACAAACATCATTCTATGAACAACCCAAAACCTCAATTTATCTACTCTCTCGAGCTAGATATGTATGATCGAATTAAGATTCACTCTTTCGAGCTGAACCCATAACAACCAAATCTCTCGAGCTAGATAGGTATGATCGAATTAAGATTCACTCTTTCGAGCTGAACCCATAACAACCAAATAACTACAATCATCAATTGGTAATCTTAATTCTAAAACCTCTTTCTCAAGCAAGCATGGAATACTAGACTAGAACTGCATTTGCAACTATAATTTGAGTTAAAACTCAATTACCAATCAAACCCACTTCAAAACAGCAATTAAATCAGTAATTAACAATACCCATAAGCTAATTTACGCAAATAATCACATAATCGCATCCCCAAGAATGGGAGTTTTAGCCACACATCATAAAAAGTAAGAAATCAATACCAATTACGTTCTCCATAAGCTGCGTATTAATCTCTGAACCTTTACAATGCTTCAATTTAGCTTCAAATCCAAAACCCAACTCAAAATCTACTAGAAAACTCCTAAAAACTAAGAAAAGAAATGTCCAGATGAAAACTCCAAGTCTAACACTCATAGAATTTCTTGGGATATGACAGGATATCACACTATCTCTTTTCTCTTTTTGAAATAACAATTTATACGTTTTCAGATTTTAGCCTCCAGGGTCACTCGGCGGAGTTAGTCGAGCATCGCCGATCCATTCGGCGGTTCACCGAAGATCCAGATCCATCGCCAAGTTGGCTTCTCCCCAGGGTTGGCAGTCTGTAACTTTCGGCGAGCTGAAGTGCCACTCGGCGAGTCACCGAGTGGCTTTGGCGATTCTCAACTTTCACTATCTTCAGCCTTTTTCATCTTTTTTCGCTCCTTTTTGCCCGGTAATATCCTTGCGTTGCTCTTTTGCCTTTATATCTACAAATTAGCATTAAAACATCAGTTTAGAGCACAAAATAGGCATCGAGGACACTAATACTATGAATAAATATCCTTAAATGAGTCAAAATCCCAGACTCATAATAGGCATAGACCAACTGATCTCCAAAGACAAAACAAGCATAAATAACATGTAAGTAAGGAATGTACAATACAAGCAGTTAGATAAGAGGTATCATACAATAAAAGTGAACAGAGACAAAGGAATAGAATAAAAGAAGCAAGTAATCGAGACAAGGGAACGTACCTCGAGGCGCTAGCCCAACAACCAAATCACTACAAGAGTCCACTAAAGTAGTCAACTAACTGGAGATATAACAACGGTAACCACCACTATACAACACAACAATCAAGAGGCCAATCCAACCCAGCCAATCAAAAAGCACCAATATAGAGACAAGTCGAAGTCATTCGCATTACCAATTATTAAACCGAAACAGGATACAAAATTATAGTCAAACAATAACCTAATCGAACCCCCAAAGGCCCGGAAGGTACACAACAACAACATAACACAACCGACTTCCCATAAGACCGGCGGGTGCAAACAATAGTCAATTTACTGGTGATAGCCAATGCATATGAATGCAAGTTATGCAATAGAAACTAAAGGTGCCAATAGTACAAAGTGCCACATAACCAAGTATATACACCTACATCTTGTTTCGTGGCATGCTAGGTAGGAGCTACGCAGATAACCCTCTCATGTTCAATGTGTCACATGGACAGAGGAATCCATAGGGAACTTGGAAAGTCCGTATATATTGTGTGGTCCCGATCCATGATTTTCAAAATCTATCTATCACAGTACCAGATCTGATCCGTCATGGTACCAGAGATATGTAACCAAATCTATTTAAAAAGGGTCAAGAGATATTTCCAACCGATTAAGTAAAAACAGTGAGCATATCCTTGATGTCTCTTTTATCTCAACAAAAATCAATTTATCAAAGTGGTATATGTGGTATGAATCATGTCAAAATCAGTTTTAAAGAGTACAAGAGTAGAATCAACTTCCTCGAAAATAGTAGTGAAAATCAATGCGTTTGGTCTTGAAGATAATGATGACATACCCTGGAAGCCAAGAGGTGTTTTAGAGTTGAAGTCTAGAATCCAACAAAGACACAAACAAGCACAATTTACTGGATCAAGACAAATCAACTTCCTTGGTGATGGTCTGACCATACTAGGTGACTATGCACAAAAAATGCCTACATGGAAAGGGAATGCATCTGAAACTAGAAAAATGTTGGAGCAATTAAAAAAGAAAAAAGGTATGAAAGCTGGACAATTTAGTAACTTATTTTAGAGTGTGATGCTTCAATATCATACTTGTAATCATTTTGGTCTTTTATCATATGGACAAGCGATCCAACAAGGAAAAGAAACAAACAAAGGAGAGACATCGAACACTAATTGATGAAGAAGATGTTGAGGACTTTCCTTGACAACTCCACAACCTAGTGAACATTGTGCATCAAATGAATATTTTGAATATTTTGGTATTGAAGATGAGGATGACATACCATGGAAGCCAATAGGTGTTTCGGAGTTGAAGTCTAGAATCCAACAAAGACAGAAACAAGCATAACCTACTGGATCAATATCACGATCCAGGGGTACCCCCTAGATGTAACATGGCGTATAAAACCCCGAAGTACTCCATATAAGCCACTTAGTTCTCATAACATAAGAAATAGAACAATAAGAGTAAAATAATATTCCAAGTCCAAAACATTTTATAAAAGCAAAGCGAAAGTCTAATACATTTGTCTCATCATAGCCATCTAATACAATAAAATGAAATTGGGCCTAGCACATACATCATTTCCAAAAGAGAAATACATGAAATAAACTAAAATAATAACTCCGTCCTCGAAGCATGAGGACTCACCAAAGCTCGGAAAATCACGAACTCAACTACTAGCCACAAGACTCAGAAACCTGTCTGTCGGACCCTACATTTGGGAAAAATGTAGGCAAGAGTATGCCTTAGTACAAAACAATGTACCAAGTATGATAGACATGCATAAAACATTTAAAACATGCTAAAAGGGACATTCCATTTCATGACATGCAATTGACCAAGCTAAACATGATATAAAAGCTTTATAAAACATAAGTCATAAAATTATGGCCAATGCAAGCTAACTTCATCTTTAAAGCCTTTGAACTCATGTGAGATACTTCTTGAATTAACCTTAGTTCATTATTACTTGTGGGGAAATTTGCCTTAACCGACATGAGACCATGTGAGCTATAACATGATCCTCCGGTGTCTCCCACACCGAAAAGGGTTGTTCTACTTGCCTAAGGTAGAACCATGAACTTCTAGCTTAAGTGGATCCACTAGCTAATCAACCTAGGGGGGCACATAGTTTATGGGATAAGGATATTGCTACTAGAAACCCGGTCTCTACTACGGGGGAGCTTCCATCTCATGAGATTGCTTTGGAAACCCGGCCTATACCACGGGAGAGCTCCCATCTGACTATCAATATCCACTCGGTGCTAAGCATAAATTCCCATGGAATAGTCATTTCTTACTTGACTTCATTACTCATGAAAAGGTTCCCTTGGACAACCAATCCAAGCTAGTTCATTAGGATAGCTCTTACTCTTGATTCAGTTAGGTGAGAAAGCATTTCAACCTAAGAATCCTTTCTATGTGAGAAAACCTTTCACATCATGCTAGTTATGTGTTTATGAGAATGTCCTTTCAACAACACAACAACAACATCATCATTGATACTTTACTCTCAAAGCATCCTTAAAACATTTTCATAAATCTCATAAACGATGTATAAGTCCATAATTTACCTCTTGAGGTCAAAACCCACTTTCAATCATAAACTCTTAGAAAACATGGGTTAGATATGGATTTCTTCATAAATACATGTAAATCTTGCAATACATGCTTAATTTCATAAAACACTTGCTTTATACTCAAAATCCCTCATCATATGATTCACAACTTGAAAACACAGGGATTACATGGTTTCATAGGGGAATTCATCATAAAAGCATTGCAATTCATCAATTCATGCATAGAAGATCATAATTCAATCATTTAAATCAATAATGATAAGAATCCATGGCAATTGAAGAAAATCCTAACTCAATTTGGGAATTCTACCTTTAGAAATAGAGAATTTGGGAACTCCATGGATGAAAACTATCATACCTTGACTCCAAATGCTAGCCTTCAATGGAGGAATTTGAACCTTAGCTTGAAACCCTAGATGAATCCTTCTTCTTCTTCTTCAAGTTTCTAGAGAGAGAATTATTTGGGAGGAGATTTGGTTTTCTTTTGTGAATTTAGAAGAATGAAGTAAATGGGGTGAATATGGGGGTTAAAAGGCTTTTATAGAGGTTCTAAACATAGCCAAAACGACATAGTATTGGAACTAATTAATTAGGAAAGTCCCAACTAACCCTGAAAATAACTTCCAATTAGTGACCCACAACACCACCACCGACGGACCGTGGACTGACCTACAGTCCGTCCTGCACACTCGTGGTTGGTGGTCAGGGACCATGATCTTGGGGCTTCGAACCACGGACCCTGACCACGGACCGTGGTCTGGCCGTGGTCCTGAACCTCTACACCACCCCTAGGTAGGACCATCCACGGACCACACCTACGGTCCGTGGTCCCATCCACGGGACGTGGGTGGCCGGTGTGGTTAGGCACCTGTAATATCTGGAAAGCTGCAGTTTTGGCCTTTTTGAATACGGGGTGTTACAATATCTCCCCCTTGGGATCTTTCATCCTCGATTGAGATTTAAACTGGTTCTAAAAGCTTAGAAGAGGAATTAACAACCCAACCTATCAATGCAATGCATGTAACCAAGGAGGAACTATCGACTCCAAGCTAGGACGTTCTCAAAACATCATAAGAGGGGTGAAACTAACTCTAACAGCCCATCATTCATGCAATGCACATATACAAGGAGGAAACATCAACTCCAAGCTCAACATACTCAAATGCATCATAAAGAAGTAGGAACTACATCTAGCAACCCAATATGCATGAAATCTCAAAATTACTCATGTTCAAGTAGGAACTACCTTCTCCAAGCTAAAAGCATGCTCAATACAATCTCATGGAGCCCATATGCAATTCACTCTAAAAAAGCATAGCTAAAGCATGTTCATCAATTCATCTCATGAAGTCTATAGGCAATTCATACTCAATGCACAACAACATGAGGAAAATCAAGCATGTAAACTTATATTCTTTCAAAACACATTTTTTCATGAACATGCATAATATAAGGAAATCATAGAAACACATAAAAACACATAACTCTAAAACAAGGGTCAAATAAAGAGGAACTCATTACCTCAAGCTATAGTAGGAGTAGAAGGAAAAACATGAGGATATTGGGACATCATATCGGCCTCTGCCTCCCAAGTAGACCCTCAACTAACGGATTCCTCCACAATACTTTCACGGAAGCTACCTCTTTATTTATCAACTTTTTGACTTGCCGGTCTAAAATTTCAATCGGAACTTCCTCATAAGAAAGACTCTCATCAACTCCCAACCCTTCTAAGGAAACTATGGATGTCGGATCACCAACACATTTCTTCAACATAGAGACATGGAAAACCGGATGCACCGATGCCAACTCATTTAGCAAATCTAACTAATAAGCAACCTTACCAACACGCCTCAAAATCTGATATGGGCCTACATATCGGGGACTAAGCTTCCCTTTCTTATCAAACCTCATTACACCCTTCATGGGTGAGATTTTCAAGTAAACCCAATCATGAATGTCAAACTCAAGATCCCTTCTTCTCACATCGGCATATGACTTTTGCTGACTTTGAGCCATTTTCAACCTTTCTCAAATCAGTCGAACTTTCTCTAATAAGTCGAACTTTCTCTATGGCCTCATGTACCAATTCGAGACCTATTAGAGAAACTTCACCCACCTCAAACCAACCTATGTGAGATCTACACCTCCTTCCATATAGTGCTTCAAATGGAGCCATATCAATACTCGAGTGATAGCTATTATTATAGGCAAACTCAATCAATGACAAATGGTCATCCCAATTACCCTCAAAATCAATCACACAATCCCTTAACATATCTTCCAAATTCTGAATAGTACGCTCCGCTTGCCCATCGTTTTAGGGTTGAAAGGTCGTGCTAAGAATAACCTTAGTGCGAAGACCCTTTTGAAATGACTTCCAAAACTGAGAAGTGAATTGGGTACCACGATTGGAAATAATGGATAAGGGTACTCCATGCAACCTTACCATTTTTCTCAAGTATAACTTGTCATAGTCCTTGATGAGTCTGAGATTTTGACTCATTTAGGACTTTATTTGATAGTATAAATGTCCTCAAATGCCTAATTTATGCTCTAAACTGATGTTAAAGCGTTGATTTGCAGCTATGAAGTCTAAGGAGCAAGACAAGGAAATGACCGGAAAAAAAGGAACTAAAAGCTGAAGAAGTGAAGAAAAAGCGATCCTGGTGATCGCCAAGACCACTCGGCGCACCGCCGAGTGGCTCTTTAGCTCGGCCAAAGTTCCAGCACTCCAGCCCTGGGGAACAACCAAGTTGGCAACAGAAATAGGCAGTCGGCAAATCGTCGATCGACTCCGCGATGACAACTTTGATTGCCCAAAGTTACAGGACCTGAGATGTTGATGACCAATGCAAAATAGCGATGAAAAAGAGCAAACGGTGGATCGCCGAACCACTCGGTGAGGCGCGACTTATACTGCCGAGTGGACTTCTAGGCTAAAACGCAGGCAACTATAAATTGGATTTTAAAAGGAATTTTGAGGAGTTCTCACAGTTCTCATAGTTTTCCGTGAGTTCTCAAATAGCTTTTGATTCCCAAGTTCTAGTTTTAGAGTTTTTATTGAAAACTTTGAGGATTTGTAAGTGGGTCTTTGAATTTAATCACTTTGTAGCATTGTAAAGGCTTGGAGACTCTTACCCAGCTGATGGCTAATCTAGTTGGTAACTGTGTTTACCTTTTTATGATGCTTAGCTAAAACCCCAATTTCTTGGGGTGTGATCATGTGATTATGGGTTGAATTAGCTTATGGGTACTGTTATTTACTGATTTTTAATGCTTAATTGAAGTGGGTTTAATTGTTAGCTGCGTTTTAATCTAAGAATTGTAGTTGCAAATGCAATTCGAGTTTAGAGTTCTAGGCTTGCTTGAAAAAGAGGTTTTAGAACCAAAGCTTTTGATTAATGATTGTCGTTATTGGATTGATATGGGTTTAGCTCTAAAGAGTAAATCTTAAATCTGATTCTACTCATCTAGCTCGAGAGAGTGAATGAATTAAGGTGTGGGCTATTTTTATTTGCTAAGCTTGTTGATGTTCGAAAGAAATCACTTGATTCGTAATAGTTGTTTGAGAGAAAACTATTGCATCTATAGTCTAGCCTACCCACTGATATTTAGCTAGTTATTAGTAATTTCAATTACCCATACAGTGAAATTTGCCTATAATCGATCACATCCTGAGAATTCCTCTCTATATTGATATTTTCTCTATTTTGCTTGTGTTGTAGCTGATAGTTAACAATCCAAACTCCCCCATCTGACATTTGTTGTCATCCCCCTCTGATTTATTTGCATGTTTTCGATAAATTCTATTTCTATAACCAAATAGACCACTTTATAACTTCATAACTGAATTTTAGACATATACCGCTCCCTGTGGGTTTGACCCCAACTCTTCGTTGAGTTTTATACTAATAAATGATCGTTTACACCTAGAATTGGATGATGTGTACTTGAAACGTTAATCAAAATAGCGCCACTACCGAGAAGTGGTGTTGTTTGAAATTCTATTATTGAAGTTGAATTATGTTCTTTTTGTGTTATAGTTGAATCGACTTACGTTGTTTGTGTTTGTGTTGGTTGTGTTGAACAGACGAAGAAATGAGCGTAAACGGGAGCGATGATAGCCAAGTGGTCCACCAAGATGATATAGGTAATTTGAACGATGTTAACGACCCTATCCAATTAGGTGGTGTCGGAGCTATACGTCTACCTCCTGTTGAAGGAAACACTGTTTTTCAGATCACTAGCACAATGCTTCAGCTCCTACAATTGAAAGGATTGTTTGGAGGGATGGCTTATGAGGATCCCCATGAACATCTTAGGAATTTCGTTGACGTTTGTGGACCTTTCTCGTTCAAAAACATTTCTCAAGAATCGGTCCGTCTTCGATTATTTCCATTCTCTTTGATGGGAGAAGCCACAAAGTGGTTGGCTTTTCTTCCGAGAAACTCCATTACCAATTGGGATGAGTTGACTGCTGCTTTATATGTGAGGTACTTTCCTCCATCAAGGATGATGACCATAAGGGATATCATTCAAAGGTACAAACACTTGGAAGGCGAACCAATCCACGAGACGTGGTTGAGGTTTCAGAAGCTATTACTTCAGTGCCCAACTCATGGACTGCCCCATGATGTCTTGTTGCAATACCTTTATAGGAGTCTTGACTCGGTGAACAAAGGGGTTGCTGATCAACTTGTTCCCGGTGGTATAATGTAACAGCCTTGGGATGTCGCATCTCAACTCCTAGATCGTATGACCAAAACTAATAGAGCACGGTACACTCGTGAGGACCAAGTGTCTCCTCTCACCTTTAAAATGACAAAGGAGCATATCGAGAAGGATTAAGAGAGAGACCAAAACATGGCAAAAATGATGACCCAACTGGACTTATTGTCAAAAAATGTGATGGGTAGTGGGTTGAAAAGTGTAAATGTTGGTGGAGCAAATCCCGATGAGGCACAATTTGAAGCGTTGTACAACGAGGAAGTGAACTTCCTTACAAATCAAGGAGGAGGTTTTCCTCAAAACTATCAAAGGTCGGGTGGAAATCTGGGTTGTTCAGAGATGATGGATGGAGAGATCATGACAGATAATGGCGTGATCGTAACTCCACTTGGAAGGAAAGAGAGGGTGACAAGGATAGGTATATCCCACCTCATGAGCGTCAAAAGCCCAAGGAACCAAGGGCTGACTAAGAGAATATCCGAACAAGACATGCTCTCACGCATTCTCAACAAGGTCGAAGGTTCAGACAAAGTGTTGAAAGAGATGAAGGAGGACGTCTCAACTCTAAATTAGACGGTGACTTCTCATTCAGTCTCTATCAAGCAGCTAGAAACACAGATGGGTCAAATTTCGACTCATCTAAATCCAAGGCGAAAAAGAGGGTTGCCTAGTGACACAATGGCAAACCCCAAAAATAAAGCTTAAATTGGTATTTTCGTCGTTCCACGACTTTAAATAAGGCACTTCTTGGGAGGCAACCCAAGTCTTTGATGTTTTAATTTTTTTTTGAATAACGGGTGTTGATTTTTGCAGGTTGAAAAGTGAGAAGTGTTGGAAAATGGGAAATTTGGCAAGCCATTAGTCCAGTCGGTGACACGCCGACAGAGAAGTGTTGGAAAATGGGAAATTTGGCAAGCCATTAGTCCAGTCGGTGACACGCCGAACAGGTCGGCGTGCCCGACTTTGACCGCCGTTGGAACCACCCAGCTTGATGGGAAATTCTGTAAAACTCGGTGATCTAGAAGCTTAGTTGGCGACTCACCGAACAGGTCGGCGAGCCCAACTTTGCCCACCGTTTGAACCCCCCAAATTGCTGGGAGTTCTGTAAAACTTGACGAGCCAAAATACAACTCGGTGCGTCGCCGATTGGTTCGACGAGCTCCTTAATATCGCCGAATGGAGCTCGAACTGAAAGGTTTTAAAGGCCAAACGATTTAAAATTTCAAAATCCTTCATCTTCTCCCATTTTTAACTCCCGTACTCTCACACACTATATTAGATCTTTTGTATTTTTTGCATTTTTACTCTCGGACTCTTTAGGATCTTTACTCGAGATTGGTTTTGGAACTTTGTCGCCTAGCATTTCAAATCTCATTTCAGCATAAAAGGTTGGTTTTTCCGAACCTCAAACTCTATTTGTGGTTGAACTCGAATGCAATTGGTAATTTGTTGTTGAATATTGTTGGGTAATCGTTGTTTAATTGTTGGAATGCCCAAAATGAATTGAATTCGTGCCTAATTTCTCGTATATGAATGATTCCCATGTCTTTGCTTGTTGAAATGGTGTTTAAAGTGTTGGGTTGTTCTAAATATGTGTTGGGTCTAGCGGGGTGAAGTCTGAGTAACCCCAGATTGTGCCAAATTATGTATTTTGCCCAATGATGGAGCGGTTGATGTCATTCTAAAGGGCAAAAGACGTCAAATGACCAATTTTGGCCAAATCAGGGGAAGTCTGAGTACCCCGAAGGCATGGGTAGTATGGCTCTGACCTTAATTTCATAGTGTTTGTGTTTAATTTTGTTTTCGTGGGCTGCGGGTTGAATTTTGAAGAAAGGGGTCGAAAACTAGCACGAAGGGCCATTTAGCGAGCTGGGTCGAGCTCGCCGATTGGTTCGGCGGTTCGCCTAAGTCCCCCTAGATCGCCTTTAATTTCTCTAAATGTTGAGTTTGTGGTCTGTAACTTTCGGCGATACGCATGTGCTCACCGAAAGTGCTTCTTGATCGCCCTTTTGCCCCCCTATTTCTTTAAAATACACTGTAACTTTCGGCGAACTGCTCCTAGTTCACCGATTTATGTCGGCGATTCACTGAATGGCCCTGGATATCGCCGACCAGCTTTGAATTTTTGAAATTTTTGTTTTGAACCTTTCGGCGAGCCTGTCTTGGCTCGCCGAACGGTTCGGTGAGTCTTTCTGCAACTTGTTTATGCACTTTTTCTGGAACTTTTTCTAATATGTTTCTATGTTGTTTGCAGAAATGGCTAGACCCAAAGTATCCGGAAGAGACATGCTGCCCCGAAAGAGGGCACGTGGAGTTGTTATAAATGAGGATACAGCTGCATCCCGAGTAAAGGCAACAAATCTACCACAAAAGGGAGGCAAGGGGCCCGTAGTTGTGCCTCCGGAGGAGGCAAGCTCAAACAGTGAGGGGGTCTATGAGACTCACCTCACCACATCAGACAGCGAGGGGAATTCACATGATTCTCAGGCTTCTATCTCTGAGCCTGAGGATGATCAACTGCTATAGGCCCGGAGAGTGGAGCTACACTCAAAATCTCTTCATGATCCGTCTAGGATTACGGAGCCTACCCCTCCAGCTTCAGCTCCAGTGTCTCCTCCGGCACAGATGGTGGTTCCAGCTCCACTAGTTCAGGGTCCTCCTCCCCGGTCACTCAACCGACTAAAGGCTGAGGGTTTGAGGACCATTTTGGAAGAAAAGAGATTGTCTACCGACGGTGTGGTGGACATATATTCGGAGGTGTGGAACACTATCAAGTTCCACAAGTTTGAAATTTTCACCAAACCCCGGGGCCCCTACATTCCCAATTAGGTTCGGGAGTTTTATTCGACCTATGGTGAGTTGGTCCCTCAGGGGAAGAAGAAAGCCAGCATGTTCAAACCGGTTTATTCTGTCATGGTCCGAGGCAAAAAGGTGAAGTGCGACAGTTCTGACATCAATGCTGTCCTGGGATGAACTTATGATTTCATGCAAAAATACATCGATCTGATCCAGAGGAAGACCTTGGAGGACCTAAAGGGTTGGCTGGCACCCCTTATAGCTGATGCCACCCCAAGGTGGATAGAGGCCGGGGCACAAATAGAGAAGAAGGACTTGAACGTGGCTGCAAGATACTGGTTCGGGTTCATCAGCAGCACTATCATGCCATCCCAAAATGAATCCATCTTGCGACACCCAATTGCAGCATGCTTAGGGTCTATCATTTCTCACCAGAAGTTAAATTTGGGACTGTTGATTGAGCAGGAGATGGCCATGAGGGCCAAGCAGAGACAGACATCGCTTTTATTCCCAGTATTGATCATCGAACTATGCAGACGGGCCCGTGTTCCTCGAGATGAGAAGACGGATGTGGAGGTGACACCTACCTCCTCTACTGAAATCTGACGTATTGAGGCCGAGTACCAGAGGGATGAGGCTGACAGGAGGAGATCAGCCCCGGTGGACACATTCCCGGAGGTTGATATTGACACTCTACCTGCAGAGGTAGTCTTGTCTACTCAGGCCACCAGGCCTTCAAGTACTTCCAGCTCCACTCCTTCCGATACTTCTGACACTCTTGCTGCACCCCTGTCCCCTAGATCTGCTACTGCCTCTACTTCTAGCCCTCCGATCACCCAGACGAGTTGTTCAAGATGAGGCATCTGGCCCAATCTGCTGATATGCTTGCCTCCCATCTAGAGGCGGCAATTCTTGGGATGATTGAGAGATTCATTGATGCTGCGTTGACACCTCTCAAAGCTTCGATCGATGCCCTTACTACGAGAGTTGAGGTGTGTGAGAGAGGATAGAGAGCTGATAATGAGGTGACGGCCTTGAAGGCCGATCTTGTAGGACTTCGTAAGGATGTGGACGAGCTGAAGTCCACTGACCTCTCCATGCTCTTTGGCACTGTGGACATACCAGATGCCCCGAGCTAAGATATTCCAGCTTGTTCAGATGTGCCTCCGGTTACTACGACCGGTGATGAGGTTAGAGCTGATAAAGCTGATGCTGATTTCGAGGCTAAGACGGATGAGGAGCAGCAAGGTGAGCAGGAGGAGGTTGTTTATGAGGACTTGGTTGATTTGGAGGGTGCCATGTACGAGACAACTCGACAGGCCTTTCTGAGAGATGTTTCGATGGTGAGCTCCAGTGGAGCTAAGGATGATGTGATACCAGGCACTGATGCCCAGAAAGATGGAGCGACGGACATGCAGACTTCATCCCATGCTTAGCCTGGCAGGATGACCTTTCCCCTCCCTCTCTGATACTTTTTGATTATTTCTATTTTTGAGTTGCATTTGAGGACAACTGTATTTTTTTATTGGTGGGGTGAGGTATTGCCATACCTACCTATTTTGTGGGCTGTTTTTGTGAATAGTAAGCTTACTGGTTCATATATATATATATATATATATATATATATATATATATATAT
>JAJONR010008771.1:0-23422 GCA_029582245.1 Solanum etuberosum
CCAGTAACAAGGATAACATCAATTAGGATGTTAATAGCACTAGCGGCAGTGCATGATCTTAAAATCCACCAAATGGATGTAAAGACAGCCTTCTTAAAAGGAGAGTTGGAGGAACAAATTTACATGGAACAACCTGAAGGGTTTGTAGTTCCTGGTAAAGAAGAGAAAGTGTGCAGGCTTGTGAAGTCGCTTTATGGGCTCAAGCAAGCACCCAAACAATGGCATGCTAAATTTGACCAAACAATGTTGGCAAATGGATTCAAGATTAACGAATGTGATAAGTGTGTTTACATTAAAAACATTCTGAATCATGAAGTCATTGTTTGTCTGTATGTTGATGACATGTTCATAATGAGTAAAGATATTGACGATATAAATGCTACTAAACGCATGTTGTCCAGCAAGTTCGATATGAAGGACTTAGGAGTTACTAACTTGATCTTAGGGATCAGGATTCTCAAAACTCCTCAGGGATTAGCATTATCTCAATCTCATTATATTGAAAGAGTAGTGGATAAGTTCAAGTACTTGAATTTCAACAATGTCAAAACTCCGATTGATTTAAGCTTTACATTTCAAAAGAATGAAGATAAAAGTGACTCTCAATTGGAATATGCTAGAGTGTTGGGAAGTTTGATGTATATTATGAATTGTACGCGACCAGATATAGCATGTGCTATTAGCAAGCTGAGTCGGTTCACTAGTAATTCTAATCACTCTCACTGGATGGCAATGAAACGTGTGTTGGGGTATCTGAAACATACACAACACTATGATTTGCATTATAATAAATATCCTGCAGTGATCGAAGGATATAGTGATGCAAATTGAATCACCGGGTCAAATGAAGTGAAATCCACAAGTGGTTATGTGTTTACACTTTGTGGAGGAGCAATCTCTTGGAAATCGTCCAAACAGACATGTATCGCTCGCTCTACAATAGAATCTAAATTTATTGCCTTAGATAAGGCCGGTGAAGAAGCTGAATGGCTCCGGCATTTCTTAGAAGATATTCGTGTCTGGCCCAAACCTGTGGGACCTATTTGCATACATTGTGATAGTCAAGCAGCAATAGGTAGGGCAAGGAGTGTCATGTATAATGGAAATTCTCGTCATATACGACGGAGACATAATACCATAAGGCAACTGCTCTCTAGTGGAATTATCACAATTGACTATGTGAAGTCAAGCGATAATGTGTCATATCCACTAACGAAAGGCCTAGTAAGAGAGGCAGTTGAAAGATCATCTAAGGGAATAGATTTACGGCTTAGGACAAGTCATCATAGTGGTAACTCTATCTAGCAGACTGGAGATCCCAAGAGCTAGATTCAAGGAGAAAAACAAAGTTGTGACTGACGGTTCGACATTGTCAATTAACTCAATCCATTCTCATGATGAAGACAATGTTCAGGAACGAGGTTAAAACATTAAGGCTTGTTAATGAGTTAATAAAGCTTAAAGTTTTTAATAATTTGCTAAGTTTGGCAGATTTGACCAAATATTGTATCTACGAGATGACAAGGTTAGAAATCACCTATGTGAGTGTGAAGTGTGAGCCGCTTCAAAGAGAATGTTGTCAAAAGCCTATTCTCTATACATTCATGAAACCAGGAGGTGTTCATGGCTGAAACGAACACAACCGTTAGAACCATAAACGGTAAAGGGTTAATTGTGTGACATATGATTGTCTAGGTATACACCAAAGCTCGGCGGTTCAAAAATATCGCATCTACCGATTGACCGAGTATATCCGACATATGTTCACTACGGAAAGTCCAAGGGAAAACCTACTTATCGAGATGCAATTGATCCTTGCTTGTAAAGTACACACTCGTCTGTGCATTCCTTTATGTTATGGGGATTGTTGGGTATAGCAAGAGTTAATGGGAAATGGAGTGAAGATGAAAAGAGGAATTGGAAACATTCTCTTATGCTTTAAGAAAAGGCATTTCTCCCTCATTGGTGGTGGAAAGAAAAATAGAAGTGTTTAAATAGAGAAACACTTCTATTAGTTGTTAAAAGGGTTGGAAAGAAGCACCACCCTCGCGCCGTCGTCGTCTTCGCTCGGCTTCGGCTTTGAAAAATGATCGATCGAGAGATTATTTTTGGACAAAGTTTGTTTAATTATTTACTTAATTAATTAAATAGCCAAAACGTTTCAATTATTTAGTTAATTAACTGAAACGTTCCGACCCGACTTGGATCCGCGCGACCCGTTTTATTTAAAACACTTTCCCGTTTTAATTTGAATTTCTCGCCGTTGGAGATGACTGTTCTGAAAGGTTGCAACTTTCCGGAACAGCCATGACCGTTTGAAAGGTTGCAAACTTTCATAAATGGTCGTGTGGTTTCTGAAAGATTGCAACCTTTCGAAAACAGTTCCTCTTGCCTATAAATACCAGTGATTCTTCAGACTTTTTACTTACGAAATTTTTTGGTTTCTCCTTCTGCAAAAATTTTCTTCGTGTACTTTACTGTCGTTGAATGGTTTGGTGACACCAGCGTTTTGGATATCAATACACTAGTGATTGAAATCATTCTATCCTGGGAGGACATATTCCAAATCAAACCTCGGATACTAGAGGGGAATAATTTCCTTAAGGGGACACTGTGCATTCAGTGGGCTTAATCTTCTTTCCATTTTGTTTTTCCAGATTCTGGTACGTTGTTTCAGATTTTAGTTTTTGTTAATTAATTTTTGTTCTTCTGTTTTTACACTGGTTCATTAAACTTTGATAACTTCGTGTTTCTGCAAAGTTTGTTGTAATCAGTAGTACTGTTTTAAACACAGATTTGGCAACAAAGACAATTGTATGAGATTTGAACAAAAGAGACGACTAGTTTATAAGTCCGGTAGTTAATTAAGTCTTAACATACTTTAGACAAGCCTATCAAGAAACGGACGAGGACAAGTGAAAGTTTTGTGCCTCTTTTTACTCCTTTTCCACAATAAGCTAATTGACTATATTAAGATTACATAATTTGTGATATCAACATAGCATGCAAGCACTAGTGAGTAGTGACTAGTCCTCAGTTGAAACCAAGGATGGTGTGTCCTATAACCCCGGAAAAGAGGAAATGTTTCAGCTACAGAATTGTACATGTTGCTCGGATACTTCAAAAATTTCTGCCACACTCTTGTCAGATCCTTGAAAATGCGTAGATTTTGAAGGACTATCTTTGAAGAGTTCGAGCAAACATAGGATGAAAAGAAGCTATTTTTTCTGATTTATGAAGGTTTGAATAAGATAAACCTAAATCCTATGCACCTAGATCTGAGAGTCAAAGTTCAGGGAATCAATGCCCTGCTGCGTAGAGAGCTTGCAAGACAGAGACGGATAAACCAAACTCATGACTTCAGGAGAAGCTAGCAGTGGAAATGAAATTTACCTTCTCATGAAGATCCTTAGCAGATTCAAGCATCAAATGTGTCTGCACAAAACAAAACTATTTAGTGTTGCTTCATTCTGAGGTACTAATTGAGAACCAGATTATAATACTGAAGTTGAACATTATTTTTAAAAAAGAAATGTGAATTCTTGTAGAAGACAGAGCAAAAGTAAACAAAAATAAGAGGTGTAGCCAGTGGCGGAGCCAAGATTTCCAGAGTTCCGATTGATGCAGTTCCTATAGGGGCGAGGTACAGAGGAAAGTAGAAAGACCTTTCTAGATCTGACTTGTATTAGAGCAGTTTGAAGTTCGTTTTCCAAATGGATAAGGTCAGTCACAGTGAGACCATCAGCATTTGTTTCCTCGAGTTGCCTGTCAAATTGGGACAGCAAATAAGTGGAAGCTTTAAGAAACAAAAGTGAAGAATAAGATCAGTACCTTTCTGTTGTTTGTAGCAGTTCTCCCATTGTTGTGAACCTCGAGTATTTCGAGTGCTATTTCCACCTCAAAATGATTGGAATACTTTCAGCGCAAACAATGCAAGTATGATTGTCCAAGATAATATTGAATAACACCCAAATGATTATTGTGGATACATTGCGAAATACGCAATGAATCGAGGATAAGTTACTAATCAACCGTATTAGCTTAACATGAATGAACAACTATTCAGAGCATGCTTCCAGGATTTGATGAAATACTATGCACGTCTAGCATAAATCATTTTAGTCTAGCAACAATGAGAATTTTTTCGATAGGTACATATACATTTTAGTTGAACAACAACACGAACTTTGATGCACTATGATGAAGAGTAAGCATTATTATAATTTGTCCTTCCCCATTCAGGGAGGTGGAACACCAAAACTAACGTGTATGTATAAAGATTATATTTGGCCATAGATTTTGGGGGTAGATTTTCAAAAAATAAAATAAATGAAAACATTGCTTGTTCATGAAATTTGGTCAGTTTTTGAAAATTTGTCTTCAATTTTTTTTTTCAAGTTCCAAAAACTGGTCTATAGCAATTTTTGGATGAAATTTCACTTCCGCTCACAAAACTTCGTTTTAAAATAAAATAAAATGCATATTCAAATTTTTTTCAAGTAAAATTTCCATACACAACTTTAAATTCCAAAAACTATTTTTCAACGAACTTCAAAAACTCATTTCTTTCAAGTTTCGACTAAATCTATGGCCAAACACTAGCTTAGATCCTGTTTGGGCGGACTTGTTTTAAGTGCGCTTTTAAGCCAAAATAGTTTTTAAGTGCACTTGTATTTAAATTAAAATAACAAATAAGCCAAAAATCATAAGTCAAAGATTCCTAACTTATGGCTTATGTTTATAAACGATAAGTTATAAGTCCATCCAAACAAACTCGTAATAACTTCGGACCTCTGGAAATAGTTCCGTCTAGATATTGATCAGTTCCGGAATAGCTCCCCTTTTTTTAAGGATGCAAGTTCAAAGTTACTTAACATTAGACGGAGGCAAAGAGTAACCAAATTAACTGAAAACTTGAACATAAGGACAGACAATGCACTTATTTCATGCATCAAGAGATGATTCTAATTCATTAGAATATCAGTTGACAGCAGTCAACTAATCACATACCTCTGCGACCTGGATTTCTGCATTGATCTCTTTTTCGGCTTCAACATGGCTTTCATATCGTTGAAGCATCCCTGACAGACTGGAAAAAATATTATCAGATATACTTGTTAGTTGTTGGTGGGCAAGTACAAGGAAAATATCACGGGGAGCAGATCATGTTGTATAGGTTTAAACTTAAGAGTGCACCAGAAAACAAACATATTTTATGGTGTTCATTTTCATTGGGCATTAGGCACTAAACCATCGAAAATACCTTCTTGATGGACAAATAACAAAAGGGAAGCCCTCTTTTAAATTGGGCATTAGGCACTAAACCATCGAAAATACCTTCTTGATGGACAAATAACAAAAGGGAAGCCCTCTTTTAATAGTAAGATATAGGTGGTGGGGGAGGATTCAAAACTAGGTTTCCTAAAAGCTGAACTACATGTTAGCGCAACGGCCAAAAAGCCGTTGCAGCTTGAAGGGTCGAAAATCTTTCTTCCGCTTTCAAAACCTGTCTCAAATCGGATTTGATTAGTTTCTCCCTTTGAGCAAGCACTAGGTTCGCCCTTGTTTGTGTTGCATTTGGTGATCTTTTACTTCAGTCTGCATTTTCCGGATAGCGGAGACCCAATGTTGATATTTGATTTGAGTATTCGCTCTCATTTATTCATTCATACAAGATTAACTTTGTGTCCAACAGCTTGGCACTATTTGTATATGTAGCTCAAATTAACCCATGAGAAGAATTTTTTTTATGATATTCTTATAAGAATTCGGGTGTTTGATATGGGTGTGGATCTAAAGGTTTGATCCTTTATGATCTAAATTTTAAGATTTGGGGGTACGGATCCAAGTGTTGGGATTCGGCTAAAAATAAAACTAAAAATATGCCTAAATTGTAGTGGACTAATTAGAAGGAAAGCAATGCACAAATATTTGAGAGCAAGTTTGAATATGTAATTATTAAGTACATATGCATCTCCTTGTTTTTTGGTGTAACATGGTCATTGCAAATGATATAGAGGTCATGACAGACTTCTGGAGTTCATTACACATTACGCAGTGATATTTGACTTGTAAATATCTTTAAAATCACCTTCTGGTCGCGAACTTTTTAATACAAATATCTTTTAAGGATAAAAAGAACATATGCCTAAATTATGATTTCACCCCTAGCTTTTTTATTCTTTTTTTAAAAATAAATAAATCAGAATGTCATTATATGTCTCGAATTTCTCTATCGACTTTGGTCAAAGTACCCAAAATCTATTGACCACACTTGGTACGAATTCCACACCTGCATGCACGTCGTGTCGACACGGGTGTGACACTAAGAATCGGTGCAATTTAGCATTTAATTAAACAACTACATATGTTTAGTCCAAAACTAATAATTATAAGCATGAATGACAAATATATGAAAAAAGAAATTGGATAAAAATTTACGTTAAAGTGAAATATCAATTGTTTAATGTCGTCTCTTAAGAAGAGGCTCATTGTAAAGGAAAAGTATGTCTTAGAACCTTAGTGACGACATTGAATCACACATTAAGCGAGACAAAGTGATCAACACGTTTTGCGCCTCGCATTGGGTCTTAAGCGCGCCTTTGATAACACTGCAATTAAGGTAGTTGTAAAGGTGATGTACTATATTCTTATGTCGTATGTTGATGAATTTATTATCTTAGTTAATGATTATATCTTTATATTTGATGGTAATCATCTAAATTCAAGTGTAAAAAGAGGTTTATATGTATTATTTTGTGTTATTTTAACCAAGGGAATTTGGTGTGGCCTTCATTATGATTTGCCTAATATTTTGGTTTTTTCTTTTGATGTAGATATGTTGAGGTCGAGGACGAATCCATTTCATGAGTAAAAAAGAATGATACGATTTTAGAAGGTCAAGAAGAATGTTGCCCCATGCTAAAATCAAAAGTATTCACGGATTGTTGCATGTTGAAGAGACTTCAAGATATGGTTAAAAGATGCTTAAAGAGCCATATTGAATAATTTTGTGATCTCAATGATTCAGCTGAAGATTGGGTTGGGGGCTCCATGGCCTTTGAAACTTAAGTCTAGTACATTGCACTGTGGCTTTGGTTGTGCCCCTTTGCGATGCTGCCAAAGCACCTAAGAGCTACTTGAAAAACCAACATAGGAATATGAGGCACAAAACTCGAATAAAATTAACGATCTAACTTGACGCGCCAAGAAAATTTATTGAGCAAGTGCGACATGTTGGCATGCTGGCAAAGTGTTGTAAGTGGCTTGAACTAACGCATACATTGAGCCACATAAATTAAAGCTTCCTAAAATTATCAACTCAGCCCCACACATTGTGAAAAGTTTATCAAGCAAGGGGTGTGCTAGTCTAGCAAAGAGAGGAGAATTTTAGTTTGGAAAATTTCATCTTTTCTTAGAATAATAAGGCTTTATATACGTGTTTGCGTGTGTGAGAGCGAGAGACTCGTTTTTGGGAGGAGATAATTAGATTTTGACGATTGAGAAATCCATTAATCCAGAGGTAAGAAAATATTTATCCTCGAATTGAACTTAAGTGTGTACTTTTTTTATGATGGTGATTCCTTTCATTCTACATCTTTATATATTTGGTGTTCTATTATGATTCTCTTGGATGATTGACTTTATTAGGATAAACACGTGTTTATCAGGTTGTTACTCAAATGTTATGATTAGATTTAGATTATTTTATTATTTGAATTATCTCATCTTATAAAGATGAGGTATGTTAGTTCCTTAAAGTTTAGGATAGTTAGTTGCACTCTCTTGATATTTAGGTGATAGATATCATGGAATAAAATTCATTCAACTTTTGCTTATATTCTCATAGGCTAAGCCTATCGATCAATTACTCTTATTACCAGAGACATTCAATTGAGGTAAAAGATCTTTCTTTTTGGTAAATATCCATTGGAATGTTATCTTATTGTTTTGAGATAATGGTCAAAACCACATTTAAACTGTCACTTTTTCTTGAGTTTCACACTCTAACTATCAGTTGTTCCTTGTTCCTACTTGAACTATCATCATTTATGTCTTAAAACACACCTCAACTATCTGTTGTTCCCTTTTCCTACCTGAAGATGATAGTTTAGATAGGAAAAGGGAAGATCTAGTAGTTAAAGTGTGTTTTAATGCATAATGGTGATAGTTCAGATAGTAAAAAGGAACACCTGATAGTTGAGGTGTGAAAGTTGTTAAAAGTCAATAATTCTTGTGTGTTTTCAATCATTAACTCTTTTATTTTTATTAAATGATTAGTCCAAATTCTATTTATACCATCAAACAACTTTACCTCAACCAAAGTCTCTCGTCAATTGTGGCAAACTTAACTACTTTTTGGAGATTGAAGTGAAGTTTGTTCCAAATAGGATTGTCTTATCGTAGTTATACATCCTTGAGATACTATTAGAACTAGATATGGCTGAGTGCAAAGGGATCACCACACCCATATGATCAAGTTCAACATCGAAAGCAATTGGTGGTTCACCCCTACAGATGCAATGTTCAATCGGTGCACACTTGATATGTTGCAATACATATCTTTCAACACATTTTGATATTTCATTTGCACTAAAGAAGTTATCCCAATTCATCCATGTCTCGGGCCTGCAGCATTGAAAGGCGATAAAAAGCGTTGTTCGAAACTCAAATCGCCAACAACCTCTTGCCTACTAATGCTTCATCATTCTGATATGAACTTATATATGTATGCCAATGTTGACTACGCGGGCGATCCAATTGATAGAATCTCCACTTTAATGAGACTTAGGCAATATGCACCTGAGCAAGATACATCTCAATTCTCATTTTTGATGTTGGCCCACCATATTAAATTGTCCATGTTCAACCTTGAACGTAAGAGGGTGGATAGTTCCACATCAGCCCTTAACTTTAAGGGATGGATGGTGTCTTTAATATGGTATGGACAATCCTCATCTTATGAGCTAACTTTGGAGGTTGAGTTAGGCAGCCCAAAATCCATTCCTTTAACCATTGTTATTAGGATTAGATTTATTTTGATTATTTGAATATTTTTTAATCTAAGCTTAATTATCTATAAGATTAGATTAGGTTAGTTCCTTAAGAGCCTATTTGGATGAGCTTATAAAAAGTAATTTATATGTTAAAAGTCATAAGTAAACCGTATCCTACTTTTGACTCATTATAAACTTTCCAAACACCTCTAAAACTACAAAAGTGCTTAAAAGTAAAAAAAAAACACCTAAGAATAAATTAATCCAAACAAGCACTAAATTTAGGTGAGTTAGTTACACTCTCTTGTTTTTAAGTGATAGTTATGATTGAATAAAATTCATTCAAAGTGAGGTAAACCTCTGTTTTTCCAAATAGTATTACGTTGACATCCTCCCTATCACATGCAAAAAATGTAAACTCTCTTATGCATATCAATAAAGATCACTACCAAAAACTGCACCACTAGAAATCACACAGTTAATAAACGTGTCAATCTACAAACTATTCGTCTTCCTAACAGATCAACACGATAATCGAGGGAAAATTGATATGCATATCTGATTATAATAAATCAAAACCTGTTATTGCTGGAGAATTCATGGAGCCTGCCATGATTGGAGATAATAACAACCGCAACATCCACATCGCAGAGAATGGAAATTTCTTTTGCTTTCTTCAATAGACCTTTTCTCCGTTTACAAAAAGCAACTTGCCTGCAGTTTTTATCTTGGATTCGCTTAATTTCTACCTTCCTTCGCCCCATTTTTTCGCCGAAGAAAAGCCCTAATCCACAAATTTCATATGTCTAGAAGTTTCTAGTATCATCGCCGTTACTCCCATCCAGCTCTTGCTTTTTGTATGTGTGTGTTGTTACAGTTACCATTTTTGTTGTTTTACTCTCTGCACTCCAATTAAATCTCTTGGGTCCCTTTCCATCCTCCATTTTTTCCTCTTCTCTCTGATATTTTATTTGTTTCAACTTATATCAGTTACTAATTGACTATTTAAGCTTACACTGGGCTATGAGAGGGAAGTAATGAAAAATATCTTGACATAATTTATTTATTTTTTGGAAAACTTATATATATACACGCTCTAATTAATTTGCAGTATTATAGATTTTATCAGATTTTAATGTGCTCGAATACATCTAGATCACATGTATTTTGAAATATATAAGGTCAAAATTATATGTAATTTGTTCTAGATATATTTTAAACCAAGTGGATTTGCACGTATCTGAGACATATAACAATTCTCGCCTGCCTTCCTTCTTTCTATCTCGTTCGTCACTCTCTTGTGTATCTTCTTCATATAATAGAATTTTTTTTAATTAGTGATAAAGATAAGTAATATTTTAAAAATAAGTGTCTATATTTTCATATGGTTATATATTTTATGTATCTAGGTGTATCTTCCTCAATATATAATAGAAAATTATTAATTATCGATACGATACGTAATATATTAAAAATAAAAAAATTATATTTTGACAATGTTATATAATTTAAGTTGAGTCGTTTAATTTTTATAAAATTTATGTCAATTCAGTTCATAACTCACCGTCTTAAGTTTTTATCTTTAAATATAAGTTGCGGAAGATAATATGTTCTATATATTAAACACTACATAATTTAAACTAACTATATTATAAACTTGTATGCAAAAATAAACCATAACCAAGAATATCCCAACCCACAATTTTTTATTAAAATAAAAATAATAAAAGTTAAACATTACCCAAAATGGATAAATCCGTTCACAAACTTAAAGGATAAGTATGTTATGGGGTAACGTTAGTTTTGTACAAGAAATTGGGACTACTGCAGAAAAAAAGATAGTACTTCCCTGAATTACAGCTTATTGGATGGAATTTGGTCCAAAGAAAAGAGAAAAGAAAGGATAATTGAAAGTACTTTATCCATTGCATTTTATTTGTCCTTATGCAAAAAGTAATAATTTTTCGTCTCAATTTAAATGAATGTGTTTGAGTTTAAGAATGAAAACAATATTTTTAAAATTTTTGATCTAAAATAAATTATAAATATTTGTATGGTTATGAATCATCTCCCTAATTATTAAATTAAATTATAATTTAATATAAAATCCTAATAATAATTTTTTCTATATAAATTTCTATAATTCAGTGACATTTTAAGATATTAAGTCGTTAACATCCACATTTAAATTAATTTATGAAGATTTGTGATCCAGAACAGAAGTTTCATACGAGTACAATATTCATAATTCAATTACAAAGCAAATGAAAGAAAATTATGAGAGATGTGTGGTTTCCAAGCTAGTCATAGTATAGGAAGCTTACTCAATATATACAAAATGCTCACTCTAAAGGTAGAAGATGTGACAAAAAAAATAAATTACAACGCATATGAATTATCCTGAGGTTAAAAAAAATAATCAAATCTTTGAGATAATTGACTAACTTATTAATGAAGGATATATCTTTTTCCATTTTGAATAACTTGTTGGCTAAATTGATCCTTTTCTATACAAGCTCGAATAATTGTTAATAAGATAACATTTTCTCCTGTTTTTTTCACCACAACATTCAATTGTTCTATGCGAGCTTTGAACAATCATGCATGCATTCCTCAACATGAATAAGTATACAATTCAGTCACAGGCATGCAAACCCTCAACATGAAAATGGCAATATAAATACGTTTGAGATCTGAACTAATTCAAATTTAAATTCAAAGAGATAGCCACAATAAGTAAAAAATATGTCGATAACACGTATAAAAAATAAATAAGAGAGATGTTTTATGAATAAAAATATTTTTTTAATTAGAGTTTATTATTCTCTCTATTGTGTTTTAGGATACTCTCTCTAAGAAATTATTTATGATTTTATCTTATAAATATTTCTTTTTTTATAGTTTATCATAGTTTAATTTTTTTTTTAAATCAATAAGATGATTTATAACATCATAAATAGTTATTCTTTTGAACTACAAAATTCATATGAATTGAGATAGAAAAGTATTACTCTATAAAAAGTTTTAATTACAGGATAATATTAAAAAAATACTTTTAATTGCTAAATAAACAAGGAAAAAAATTTCATCTCTGCAAATAATTTGGAAGCATGTAATCCAACTACGGTAGTTATCCTTCTACAGTAGTTATCCTTCAAGTTTGTATTTTGGAGTAATATTTAATTTGATATTATTATTTATTTAATAAAAATTAATGTACCAAAAGTATTAATGATCCAACTCGCACCTTAGATGTTTATTTATTTTTTTAACCTGACATAAGTTATATATACTCTATCTAAATTCATAAAATATAAATTTAAAGAATTTTTGTCTTTTTCAACAAAGATTTTAATAGATACAAATAGATTATTATATATTTATTATTTAAATTGTTAATATATAGAAAATAATACAATTTATCTAAACGTTGCCCCAAATTATTGCCAAGTAAAAAAACAGAGAGAAGAGGAAAAGATGGAGGACGAAAAGGAACGGGACCCAAGAGATTTAATTGGAGTGAAGAGAGTGAAACAATAAAAATGGTAACTCTGTAACAACACACACAAAAAAAAGAGCTGGGTAGGAGTAACGGCGATGATACTAGAAACTTCTAACATCTGAAATTTGTCGATTAGGGCTTTTCTCCGGCAGAAAGATGGGGCGAAGGAAGGTAGAAATTAAGCGAATTCAAGACAAAAACTGTAGGCAAGTTGCTTTTTGTAAACGGAGGAAAGGTCTATTGAAGAAAGCTAAAGAAATTTCCGTTCTCTGTGATGTCGATGTCGCTGTTGTTATCATCTCCAATCGTGGCAGACTCCATGAATTCTCCAGCAATAACAGGTTCTTTTTTCTGATTTAGTTATGTATAATTTTTCATAGACTAGATCCATTTTGATACGTGTTGAGTTGTTAGGAAGACGAATAGTTTGTAGGTTGACACGTTTATTAACTATGAGCTTTCTAGCGGTGCAGTTTTTGGTGTTGATTTTAGTGATATGCATAAGAGAGTTTACCTTTTTGCATGTGATATGCAGGATGTCAATATTATACAATTGGGAAAATAATGAGATACCTCAAAGAATATAAGCAACTCTTTTAGGAGTAATAATAAATTCATAGAGCCTAAAAGAGCTTGAGAATATAAGCAAAACTTGAATGAATTTTATTCAATGATAACAACAACAACAATAATAACAATATGCCCAGTGAAATCCCACAAGTGAGATCTTGGGAGGAAGAATGTATGCAGGCCTTACCGCTATCTCGTGGAGGTTGAGAGGCTGTTTTCGAAAAACCTTTGACAACTCAAGTGCAACAGAACTCAGGAATCAGGATACAGAAGAAGGAGACAATCAAGAGAATATAACTAATAAAGGAGAGTGATTACAATCATTAAAGAAACGGAGGGAACTCGCAAAATCTCGCTCAAGAGATGAGGATTGCCAAAACCATATTAAAGAAACCACCCATCCCGTGAAGGGTCGCTGTGGAACTCTACTCTTCACACCCTCTAACGCCCAGGGCTGAATATTTGGTACATCAACAATTTAATATGGGGGCCAACATTAGAAATGAGAATTAAGATGCGTCTTGCTCTGATATCATGTTAAAGAAATGGATCTTGTGCCTAACTCAACCCTTAAGCTAGCTTAAGAGGCGAGGATTGCCTAACCCGCATTAAAGTATAGATTTTATCATTTGGATCGCTAGTGGTCAACATTGACATACATATATAAGTTAATGCCAAAATGACGAAGAATTGGTAGGCGAGAGGTCACTAACAATTTGAGATATCGAATAACCTTTTTAACTGCCTTTTGATGCTTAATGCTGGGGACATGCATGAATTGGGATAGTTTGTTAGTGAAAATGGAATATCATGACGTGTTGAAAGATATGTATTGCAACATACCAAGTGAGCACCGATATAGCATTGCATCGGCAAGGGGTGAACCATCAATTGCTTTCGATGGTGAACTTGAACATATGGGTGTGGTGATCCCTTTGCGCTCAATCGTATCTAGTTCTAATAGTATGTCAAGGATGTATCCTGACCATGATAAGACAATCCCATTGGGAACATACTTAATTTCAATATCCAAAACGTAGTTAAGTTTGACACAATTGACGAGGGATTTTAGTTGAGGTAACGTTATCTGATTGTAGAATATATAATCTGGGCTACTCAATTAATAAAAATAAGAGAGTTGATGATCGAAAATACACCTAAACTATTGGCATTTCGCGACTTTTAGGCCTTAACTATCCGTTGTTCCATTTTTCTACTTGAACTATCACCATTATGCATTAAAACACACCTCAACTATCACTTGTTCCCTTTTCCTACCTAATCTATCACCATCATTCATGTATAGTTGAGGTGTGTTTTAATACATAGATGATGACAATTTAAGTAGGAGCATGGAACAACCTGATAACAATTGATAAACACGTGTTTATCCTAATAAAGCCAACCATCCAAGAGAATCATAAGAAAACGCCAAATATATAAAGATGTAAAATGAAAGGAATCATCATAAAAAAAGTACACACTAAGTTCAATTCGAGCGATAGATATTTTCTTACCTCAAGAAAGGGCTTCTCAATTGTCAAAATCTTATTATCTCATCCCAAAGATGAGTCCTCCCCCCCCCCCCAAATATATACAACCCTAATTATTCTAAGAAAAGATGAAATTTTCCAAACTAATATTCTCCTCTTCGCGAGACTAGCACACCACTCTGGCTCGATAAAATTTTCTCAATGCATAGGGCTAAATTGTTAACTTTAGTAAGCTTTAATTTATGTGGCTCAATGTTTGCATTAGTTCAAGTTACTCACAGTGTTTTGCCAACATTCTAGCACGACACACTTGCTCAATAATTTTCCCCAAACATTCTAGCACGACATACTTGCTCAATAAATTTCCCTAGTGCGTTAAGTGGGATCTTCAATTCTAGTAAACTTTGAGTTTGTGTCTCATTCCTACATTGGTTTTTTAAGCATCTCTTCGGTGCTTCACCAACATTAAAAGGGACCACCAAAGTCAGTGTAATGTACTAGACTTGAGTTTTTACCCGAAGTCTGGGCAATTGCATGCCCCCTCCCACAACCCAATCTCCAGTTGGGTCGTTGAGATCGCAACATTATTCAATATGGCTTTCTAAGCATCTTTAACCATATCTTGAAGTCGCTTCAACATGCAACAATCCATGATTACTTTTGATTTTAGCATGAGTCAACATTCTTCTAGACTATTCTTGACCTTATGAAATCGTATCATTCTTTTTCTCATGAAAAGGATTCATCCTCAAGTTCAACATATCTACATCAAAAGAAAAAAAAAACCAAAATATTAGGCAAATCATAATGAAGGCCACACCAGATTCCCTTGGTTGAAATAACACGAAATAATACACATAAGCCTCTTTTTACACTTGAATTTAAATAGTTACCATCAATAAATATTGAGATACAATCATTATCTAAGATAATAAAGTCATCAACATGCGACATAAGAATATAGTACATTACTTCTACAAATACCTTATATGCAAAGTTATCAAAGGCGTGCTTAAGCCTCGAAGCAAGGCTCAAAGCGTGTTGAGTGCTTTGCCTCGCTTAAAGTGTTGTTCAGTGTCGTCACCAAGATTGTAAGACATACTTTTCTCTTCCAATGAGCCTCTTCTGGAGAGGCGACACTATACAATTGATATTTCACTTTATTGTAAAAATAATTCAATTTCTTTGTTCATATTATTTGTCATTCATGCTTATAATTATTAGTTTTAGACTAAACTAATATATTTGTATTTTTCTCCCTTTGCAAATTTCTTCATTATATCCCACACTTTATTTGCGTTGAAACCCAACAAACCTTGGAGCTTTTTGGTCTTTTTTGCTTTTGATAAAAATTGCTTAGATGTTCAAGGAATCTCAAGCATTATATTGAACCAATTACATTTATATTATAATCCAAGGCTTCCTAAATCAGATCCAAGCTCCATTTCTCGATCGTGCTACCATTCCAACAAGTGTGTAGCATGAGATGAACTCCTCCAAAGGTTCATTGAATGATTCACACTTCATAAAAAGTATTCGAAGTGCTTGTAACTTCTTTGCGTAGCTATGAGTGATTTTTTAATACCTGAATATTTGGCTTGATACCCTGCTACTAATTCTTCTTCTGTGTCTAATAAATCAAAAGGTAATTTTTCATACTTGTCGAGAGAAGAACTTGGAAAAACGATAAACCTAATGGGTTACATAAATTCCACCCCAAAACCATATTTTGACTGTGCTTCCACTATTTTAACTATGCTTGAACTTTTAGATAATCATAGTCGATGATAACACCACTGTGCCCATCACTATTACAAAACCATATGTGAGATTTTCACCTCATACGGCTCCTCAGAGGTCACAAATAAATCCAAGGGCCCTTTCCTATTTTTTCTCTTGATATTTAAAACTAATAAATAAGTGTTTTGGAATTCATCTCAACTTTTAAGAATTTTAATTTTGCTTTGTGTTGTAGGTGTAGCAATGTAGGTTTGGGTTATAATCCTCCCTTTCTTAGAAGAAATTCTTCATTTTTACAACAAAATGAGGAAGTCATGCACAAGAGAATCATTAGGAAGATTTGTCTTAACTATAAGCATTATTATTAATGTGCTCAATAGCTTAGAAGGGGCCTTGTATGCAGTGTTGTGAAAGACGATCGCCTCGTTGCCAATGGCGAGAGGCGAGGTGACCCTTCATCGCCTTTTAGCTTTGTGGTGAAGCGATCTTCAAAAGGCGACGCCATGACGACAAAAGGCAATAGGCGAGAAAGGCGTCGCCTTTTGTATTTTCATAAAAAAAAAGGCGACCAATTTAGGGTTTTAAACGTTAAAAGGTAATTTTAGAGTTTTCAACTAGACTCCTCCGGCTACTGGCCAGACTTTTTCGGCGACTCCAAAGTCTAACCAATATACATTTCTTTTCTTCTTCGGATTTCTTCTTCCTCTATTTCTTTTTCCTTCTTCTTCTTTTTCTTCTTCTTCAGACTTTAGAGTCACTTCTACCTTTGTATTGACTTTTGTTCTGTTTTTTTTCTCATTCGAGTTCTTGACTTATAGTATGTACTATCTTTTTTCAGTTTTTGAATTGAAATATTTGCTAATAAGCTATTGAGATTTTGATTATTTACATATGCAATTAAATATTTTAATTTTTTGGTATAAATGGTGTCGCACTTCAAAAAGGTGAGTGGCTCGCCGCTCGCCTCGCCTTGTGGCGAGGTAGACCCTTGTCGCCATTTATCGCCTTTCGTCGTCCAAAACACTGCTTCTATGATAAGGAGATTGTAGAAGCTTGTTTTTTCTTCTTTGTGGAAACCTTTCTCTCAAGTGATTATAAATTCGATCATCAGGTTAAAAAATAATTCCCTTTGTTTGCTTTGGTATTTGTTTTCTCAACTTGCTTTCTAGCAAGTTGCGGAAATGAGGATGTTCCGATGGATGTGTGGCATACCAGGAGGGACAGGATTAGAAATAAGGATATCCAGGATAAGGTGGGACTTGGGAGTAGCATTGGTGGAGGAAAAGATGCGGGAAGCAAGAATGACATGTTTGTCAGGTGAAGAAGAGATGCACAGATAACCTAGATGTGTCAGAGGTTGGCCATGGATGGTTTCATGAGATGTACAAGTAGACCAAATAAGTATTAGGGGGAGGTGATTAGACAGGAAATGACATAGTTTTAGCTTATCGAGGATATGACCTTAGATAAGAGGGTCTGGAGGTCATAAAGTAGCAGTGTGTTGTCTTGTTGTTTGTTCACATTATTAGTCATAGTATTACTAGGGTAGTTTCTTGTCCGTCGATTTCTCTATCTGTTGTTTCTTGTATTTCGATTATTATATTTTTATTTTTATTTGATGATGGTAACTGTATATTCACACCAAAAGGCCCATCAGGTGAAAACTGATGTGGTGGGATTTACAAACTCGGGGGTATCATCAAAACCAACAACTAGACATGAAACTTTACAATTGTCCTATGAAATCAACTAAACTATCTATCTCTCCCCCGCTATATCCTGTTTACACCAAAAATACAAAAGACTAAGGCTCCTCATCTTGATATTCTGAGAACTGCTGGCTATTCCATCATGACCTCTTTCATTTCTTTCTCTCCATAATGTCCACCAAATGCATGCTGGAATGCTCCTCCACCAGTCTTCTTGTGACCCTCTTCTCCCCACTCCTTCCCAATTATATTATTTTTGTAGTCTTTGTTTCATAACTATCTGTTATTTTTGTTAGTCTGTTGTTTTTTGTACTTTTGGTGCTTCTTTTTAGACTGTTTTTGACTATTTTTCTTGGGTTGAGGATCTTTCAAAAATAATATCTCTACCTATGTGGTAGGGGTAATGTTTGTGTACATTCTACCCTTCCCTAACGTTTGTTGCCTTCTAGCAATTGTCTTCATGGCTTCACTTTTTTCTTGGCATCTAAACTCATAACTTCTTGAGACAATGGAATTAGATCAAAAGGGGTAAACACATTCAAATGGAGACATGGATAGAAGAATGAATAGTATAATGGTTAGGAAACTCAACCAAAGGTAAGTGGTCCTCCTATGAGCTATGCTTACCCTTGACCATGGCTCCAAGTGTTACCTAGTGTACCATTAACCACTTTAGTTTGGCCATTGATTTAAAGGTGATAAGAAGAATAAGCATCAATTTAGTGCCACGCTTACCCCAAACCCTTTTTCTAAAATGAGCTAAGAAACATCCCTATCACTAATAATAGTTCTATGAATCCCATGCAATTTAAGCACAAAGTTAATGAATAAGCCGAGAAACATCACTAGAATCTCACTTTTATGACATGGTATGAAATGAGTCATCTTAAAATATCTATTCACTTACCACAAAAATGCTCTCTCTTCCCCGAGGAGCTTTCATGAATAGGGATTTCTGGCTAGCCGTCTTCTCTTCCTATCACTTCATTTCGTTCTAGAAATTTGATTTCACCGTTCCCATCGAAGGGGAAAGAAGAGATAGGTTTTGTTTTAGATAAATAAAGTACGAAATCCACATTCTTTGATATATAAAATAAGCCCAAGGCAAAAGACTACTAATCTAGGATTGAGGGCATGCGCAGATCATTGATGCACAAATGTAGGCAAGTTCACCTTCTGATAGATATTCTACGTTTGGATATCGTGTTAATAGGAGACAATGTGGTGTCCTGGAAGAGCTAGAAACGGGATGTGGTCTCCTCAATCAATGTAGAAGTAGAATTCATCGAGCAATGGATATAACAACATGTGAGCTAGTTTGGATCAAACATTTTCTTAGAGAATTGAAATTTGATTGCATTGATGCATCTCCTCCTCATCTAAACTTTTTGAAAAACTTCTCTACACATGAACTTACATGTAGTCTAAGTTATTGTTCAATATTTTGTGTTTGCACTTGATATAGTCACTATATTTTATTTCTTTTTAACTTCTCTAACATACTAAATTTCCTCCAATAACAACATAGTGCCATAAAGTGCATCATTTGCTCCAAGGATATCCTATTCAGTCTGAATTTGCCATTAATAGTTGAACGTCTCTTGCCTTTATACGATAGATCATGTCTATATGAACCTTTGATGTACCTTAAATATGAATCATTGCATTCTAGGAGGTGTTATATAGGCAGGTTGGGCTGAATTTGGGCAGGTCAAAATGGGTAGAATTGTTAAATGCTAAATTGCACGGATTCTTTGTTTTTAGTGTTGCACCTGTGTCGGCACAACGTACGTGTGGGTGTGGTCCATACTGTATTTGGTCAATAGATTTTGGGTACTTTGACCAATTGATAGAGAAAGTCGAGACATACATAATGATTTCTAAATAAAAATAAAATCTAGGATGTAATCATAATTTAGGCATATGTTCATTTTATCCGGATAAGATAGTTGTAATAGAAAAGTTCTCAACCAGAAGGTGATTTTAAAAGTATTAACAATTCAACTCACTTCTTAATGTGAGATGAACTCAAGAAGTCTATCATGACCTCTATATCAATTGCAATGGTCATGTTACACCAAAATAATAAGGAGATGCATATGTACTTAATAGTTACGGATTCAAACTTTTGGTCAAACATTCGTGCATTCCTTTCCTCCCAATTAGTCCACCATAATTTACCATAATTTTTAATTCTATTTTTAGATATTAGAATTATTTTTTAGCCATATCTCCACACTTGGATTCGTACCCCCAAATCTTAAAATAGATTATGAAGGATCTAATGAGATTGAATACCAGGTTAGTTCACTTATTTCGGTCATCAAATTACATCATTCGTTAAAGCATTTTCTAGATCTGCACCTGTATTAAACACCCACATTCTTTTAAGAATATTGTAAAAAAAATCTCATGGGTCAATTTGGCCTACATGTAAGCCCAAACCAACTTTACATGTGCTTGATTTAAACATGTCAAAATGGGCTGGGCTAAGGAATTGGCGGTCATATTTTCATGAGTTAATTTTGTCACTCCTAATTGTTACAAGGCGGTTGGAAAAAACTGACTAACAAGTGTGAGATGGTTGGTCGTGCGATCGTGAAATAATTGAGGTTGTCAACAAATCTTTAAGAACTACCAGGGTACTTCAAAGGCTCCTATTGTTGGGAAAAATCTTAACATGCATCCGAACTCATATGAGTGTCAACGGGCTTGCAGTTCAACATATCATTTTATCATGGTCCTTTGTGGAAAATGAAAATTCTATTGCTAGATTGTGTCTCCACAATGCCTACAATGTATTTTGTTTTCACAAATCTCTGATTTGAAAGTGACTGACGATACTACTCAAGTTGAATAATGCTTTCATCATCACCACTTGTTATTGCAACCAAGAGTATGTGTGTCATTATAAATGTATTTATAAAACAACATACTGATCAATTTTACTGCATAGTGTGCCAAATTGTTGGGCACAAAGTTATTTCATATGAATGAATAAATGAGAGCTAACATTTGTAGAGATTAGAAGAAGGTAAGTGATATTGTGAATTGAATTGGTTGATTATTTCTTCGAGTTAATGGGATTAAATAGTTGTTACAACTAATGTAAATAAGGAAAGAAACTAATAAATATTACACAATCTAACTGCTTAATTATAAGGATTAGGAATTATTCATATATCTATCATATCTAACAATACCATATTTGTATATTCTCAAATCTGCATTATCTAATTATATCATATTTAACACTTACTCTCAAACTAGCGCGTATGAGTTATATGCTCCTAGTTTGTCACAAATATAGTCAATTTGGATCCTTGGAGTGATTTTGTGAAAATATTTGTCACTTGATCATTTGAGTTGACAGAACTCGTAGCAATGTATCTAGACTCAATCTTCTCTCGAAAGAAGTAACAATCTATCTCAATGTGCTTCGCTCTTTCATGGAACACAACATTAGAAGCGATATGTAGTGCAACTTAGTTATCACAAATCAATTTCATCGGTTTTACTCCTCCCATCTTCAATTCTTGGATAAGTTGTCTCAACCATATAAGCTCACACGTAGTTAGTGTCATAGCTTGATACTCTGCCTCTACACTTGACCTAGGTATGACAACTTGCTTTTTACTTTTCCAAGTTATAAAATTGCCTCCAATTAGAACACGATAACCTGAAGTGGATCGTTTGTCAGAAGGATATACTGCCTAATCTTCATCAGAATACCTAACAATTTTGGCGTGTCCCTTGTCTTCATACTATAAACCTTGTCACGAAGAGATTTTGATATATCGCAGGATGCGAATTACTACATTCCAGTGACTATCTCAAGGTGATTGCAAAAGCTCGCTTAACTACACTAAAAACAAATGAGATGTCTAGTTGCGTGATCGTAGGGTAGTTGAGTTTGCCAACAAGTCTTTGATATCTACTAGGATCTTTTAGAGGCTCCTCCGGTCCTGGAATAAGCTTAGTGTTTGGATCCATTAAGAGTGTCCACATGTTTGCAATCCAACATACTAGCATCTTCCAAAATGTCTTAAGGTATATTTCCTTTGTGTAATAGCAATAAAAGTCACAAAATAATGAAAGCCTAATGAAGAATCGATACGACTTGGACCCCATATGTTCGAATGAACAATTTCAAACATAGAGGTGGCCCTATCATTAGCGCGCCTTGGGAAAGTGGCACGAGTGTGCTTCCCGAGCTGACACAACTCACATTCTAACAAAGATAACTAGATAAATTGGAAACCATCTTTTGCAGTTTCAAGAGACTTAGAGCCAAATTGACTATAGAGCAATGCAGAAGAAATAGCAATAGTGAAAGCAACATGTGGTGTTTGGATAGATAAAAATTACAATCCATGTGACTGGCGTCCTTTTGCAATCATCTGTCTTGTAATTCAATCCTGTATAAAAACAGAATCAATATGGAAGGTTACAACACATTTTAGGTTGTTTGTTGATTTGCTAATGAAAATAAGATTATATGGACATTCAGGTGTAAAACGGACTGATTTTAACGGTATGGAAGACAACAATTGGTGAGCTATACTTATCCCTTTTGTCTTTTACTATAGTCTTTGATCCATTAGCCAAAGTAAAAAATAGAGTGAATGGAAGGGGGTACTAAGAGTAGAAAGAGTGTTTTTGTTACTAGGCATATGGTCAGGAACACCAGAATCAAGAATCCATTGTTTACGCGAAGAACGGTGCGACATAAGCAAATGAGTTACCAGGTTGTACAATGCAAGCAACTATTGAGATGATCCATCCCTGACATCATGTGTAGGCAGAATACCATCTCCATTATGAGCCACATTTGTTGTGTGTAGAGGCGATCATTATTGCATGAAGGCTTACTATGAAGAAGCTCACATTCCTCTCTTACGTGGCCTCTTTCATTACAATGAGTGCAATGTAAGGGACCCCATATGTTCGAATGAACAATTTCAAACATAGAGGTGGCCCTATCATTAGCGCGCCTTGGGAAAGTGGCACGAGTGTGCTTCCCGAGCTGACACAACTCACATTCTAACAAAGATAACTAGATAAACTGGGAACCATCTTTTGCAGTTTCAAGAGACTTAGAGCCAAATTGACTATAGAGCAATGCAGAAGAAATAGCAATAGTGAAAGCAACATGTGGTGTTTGGATAGATAAAAATTACAATCCATGTGACTGGCGTCCTTTTGCAATCATCTGTCTTGTAATTCAATCTTGTATAAAAACAGAATCAATATGGAAGGTTACAACACATTTTAGGTTGTTTGTTAATTTGCTAATGAAAATAAGATTATATGTACATTCAGGTGTAAAACGGACTGATTTTAACGGTATGGAAGACAACAATTGGTGAGCTATACTTATCCCTTTTGTCTTTTACTATAGTCTTTGATCCA
>JAJONR010008772.1:0-26601 GCA_029582245.1 Solanum etuberosum
ATATCTTTGAATTGCTGATTATGATCTTCTTGCTATTTTGAGAGGAGGATTCTGCTCATTCCTTTTTGGCTTCATTAGAGTTGATTTAATTATGGATTGGATTGATTTGGGTGAATCAACCTTCTCCTTGATTGACTGCATCCACTCTTCTAGTTTGATTGATTCGGGTGAATCAATCATGTCCCTGATTTTATTCCTTGATGCCCTGTGACACATATTGGTTTTGTCATTATCCAAAAATAGCATAAGTTAACAAATACCAGTTAAATCACTATCTTTCTATTCATCAATGCATGTACAAAAATACTATCCTAACTTATAAAAAAGAGATCTCTATTTGTGTTTTTCTTTCTCTATTCTAATGAATTACATGAAAGACTTGGAATGATGCCTCATATTTGATAATGAAATTAAAACTTTTCGAAGACACAAGAATTACAACTTGTATTGATTAAGTTCATTGTGCTATAGCCTCCTTTGCATCACTGTGTGTGACCTTGGATAAATCATCAAGATCACAAGTTTGTAGACTGATAACCACTTTTTGACAGCGGCCACATAGCAAAGGATGCTCAGTGAAAAAACCTACTTGAGGTGAATAATTCCAGCATCTGTCACATTTTGAGCCATTTGCACGAGATACACCAATCCAGATTTTGTCCCCTTCTGCCATGAGGGTCCAGTGTACTGAACATCTTTAATCCTTTGATCTTGCAAGGAGTTTAGAATCTTCACCTGCAAATATTGCAAGAATGTACTCATAAGACGTATAAAATCAAGAAAACCACAACATTATGCACTCAAAGAATACATTACAATTATGGAGGCCTAAACAGAGGCAAAGTATTTCACGTAGTAAGATTACTACCACACGTGTGTATCGGAATTCAGCTGAAAAGATGACCAATATTTGTTGCAAGTGTAACCAACCCAAAAATATGTATGATGGCAACTCAAAAGTAGGTGTTCAAGAGGATCCAATTCAATTTGTTTCAATCTCAAGTGAGCTTGGCAACAACATAGCGAGAACACTAAAAAGAGGGGAAGGCTGGTGCTCATAAAAGACATGTAAAGGACACATTTATACCAAGGCCTATAGAACTTTGAGCATCAGTCCTAACTATATAAAGTTAAAAAGAGTACTGCAGTATACCTGAGATGTTATAAATATGAGATGTAGATCATCTGCCTCATTCCTAGGTTCACTCATTTTGTTTAGTCTCTCAGCCAGGATTTCATTAGAACAATGGAGATACACCTTGGCCTCTAAACTGGAACCAATCAATTTTCCACTTTGAGCTACTTCTAATGCTTTGTTAACTTCCGTCCTAAGCTGGTCATAGTTGTTGAAATTGTCATAATCAGAAAATGATTAATAAAGTAGCCTGAAGATAGTGACAATTCAATAGAAAGCAAATAGGCTCTGTTTGGCAGCATGAATGAAACCACGAATAGTTTAAATTATTAAACAAAATAGAATCTGATGTAATGGACAATCATTTGCTCCCTCAAATTATTAAAGCCACCAATCTGCGCTGTGGATTTCTTGTATGGCATCATAGATAAACATATATCATCCTCCTTTGAGCTTACTTAAGCAACTGGTCGCCAGATTGGAATACTAGGCCAAACTTAAGTTTAACCAACTGGTAACAGATTAAAGTATTGGACCAAACTATGTAGGTCTCAGATGTATAGCAGTTACCTCAAGAATTTTTCCCCAAAAGTCAACTTCTTCCTCTGGAAAGGAAAGGTATTCTGCAGCTAGTGCAGGCCATCTTGACTCAAAAACAAATTTAGCAACATGCACATGATCTTCAGCAGTATACTGAAAAGGAAGATGCTGCCACATATCCTCAGCCAAATGGGGTAAGATGGGAGCAATTATCCTTCCTATTGACAACAAATGGGCTTCAAGGACTGTTTGACAACCCCTCTTTGTAAAACTTGCACCCCCCCCTCCCCCCACCCCCTAAAATAACAAAAAAAAAGTTTATTAGGTAATGTAAAATTCATCAAGAAAGTACTCAAAGCATACAAACTACAGCACAGTTGTATCTGTTACAATCTCAAAACTTCTATAAAATCCATGTACTGAACTAAGTCTTCTACCAGATTTACCCTACACCAAAAGTACACATAGAAGACTCTATTTTTAAGTTTTAACAATAGCTAAATGATTCTTCTGATTCTCAAAATAGCTCTTATTTCTTTCCAACCAAATGTTCCAAAAGATGCAGAGAGGTATGGTTTTCCAAGTTTGTGTTAATTATTTCCTGACTTTCTGGTTCTGCCAACAAACCAGTAGGCCTTTCACATTCTTTGGCATCATTTGTTGCACACCACTCATTCAGGAACAGATCGCATAACTGCTTTGTATGATTGCAATGCGAAAACAGATGATCTGCAGATTCCTGATAATTTTCACAGAAAACACATCTACTGCACAAAGTAATTCCTCTTCTCTGCAACATATCTTGACTTAAGCATGCATTTCTAACTGCAACTCAACCAATTTACACTAGCATCTGACTAAGCTTTCAATACAAGCTGTTAATGAGTTCATGTAACGAGCAGAAAGCTGGATTCAAAGCTCTTGGCCTACAATTTTTAATATAAAGAAAGTCAATAGCAGCAGAAGCCTCAATGTAAAGGAAGATCAATGTATTCAATCCCCCCCCACAAAGTCAATTTTCAGAAGATCTTTCAAAACTCATATACAGAGGTCATAAAACCCAACACGGGACATGATACCTGTAACCGAAATGATGACACTGAGTCAAGAATTGAGGTCTGAGAATTCTAACTTCCCTAAGAGAAGTAGCTGGGCTCTCAAGTTTGATGGTTGACGCAAAGACTCTTAGTAAACATGTTTATATACCATCAAACTGCAGTTCTGAAGAAGTGAACACGCCTTAAAACATACAAAATCTCAGTAGAGGTTACATAACATATAACTGATACCTACTAAGACATTCTACAGAAGTAATCGATTATCAACCAAGTTAGCACACCACATCAAGTTGAGTCAAAACCTACCAGGGAAAGATATATTGGAACAACAAGATCCTCTTGCTTTTTCTATAGCCGATAATCTACACATTAGGCTTCCAGAAACTTTTGAATGTGGACATGAAGTTAATACAATATTTAAGGAGCAAACAGCCCAAACTAACTGTCCTCCAGATATACACAAGAGTGCAAGAAGTGACATCGATATATTTCTTAGTAGTCCATAAAATGTAATTAATTGTGCTTTGATGAACTGTTCAAGGTTCAGGGAAATTAGAATTCGGGTCATTTATTTGATCGCATAAAAAAATTAAAGTCGCAAGCCTACCAATAAAACAAACAGGATAGTTCATTAAAGGAGACAGTAATCTATTTAACCGAGATATCAGCAGCAGGAATTCTTGCAAGCTTTGGCCACCGTGATAAAAGGGTAAATTTGGCATCCGTTTAGTTTAAGGGAAAGTGACACTTCTACTCCAACATTTGAAATTTCCATCCGAATGAAAATAAAGCAAACAAACTGAGTTAAATTTCAAGGAATAGTTTGGTCAACCACACCAGCAACTCTAAGCAACCAAAAAGCCAACCCTTCCCCAATTCCCTACTTCTCGTCCCTAGTCCTGGATCCAACTCCAGTCGACCGAGATTACCCATTATTGAGATTAATGTCTTATTAACAAACAAGATGCACACTATGAAGGAAGATGTGAAAGAACCAGATCCTTATTCCATGGTTCTTATATGCTATGAAAAACTGCATCTATGTTAAGATCTTGCATTGAGATATCTTTGGAAAATATATGAAAAAGTATCTTTTATATATTTCCTGTACTTTTCATATTAGAATATGTAAGATATTTACAGGATCTTCATGGTGTTTGAATTGGAAAAGGATTCCACATGAAGGAGATATTTTTGAAAAGTCGCATCTTAAAAAATCCTTTTGGATGTAGAATCGGAGTTGTTTATGATTTCCTTAATTCCCTGTCACCTCCCTACAATAATAGGTACCAGGTAACTCTGTCTACCAAGACTACGACAGATGGGAAAAATCACCTAGTGTTTTTTGTCTCCGCTGAGTTCTGAACCTGAGACCTCATGGTTCACAACCACTTCATTAACCACTAGGCCACACCCTTGGGTGCTCCTTAATTTCCAGGATCTTCCATATATATGGTTTCCTTGTTTATGGGCTTACTAACAAGAAGACTATATATTCTATACTTGCTGCAGGAAACCATTCATTCACGCATTCAGAGAAAAAAAAGAAAAAGTCGTAAAGCTTTCAAGCAATGAGCTGTTCATGGAAGATCTGAAGACTATCTAAGGGAGAAGAATCAGGTTGACGACTCCGGTCCTTCTGTAGTGTTTCAATTGAGTCCAGTCCTAATTCAATTGTACTAGGCTTATCAAGTTGTAACCATCTTCTTTTAAGAAGTATTACTAGGTTGCTGATGTTCTAGTGTGAATAGTTTCCAAGCCCAAACCACTAGGAACTATTGGGCCACCCCGAACTTCACAACTGGGTGCCTTATCTCCATCACCTTTACTGCAGTTTCTCTCCCTCCTTCCTAAATCCTAAGTGCGAAGCTAGATTTCTAGCTAGGTTGCGGCAGAATCCAATAGCTTTGGCCAAAATCCTGTAATTGTGCTAAGAAATCCACTTAATACGTATAGATAATTTATCCAGAACCCAGTAAGCAGCCTTTTCTAGAACTCAGAACCCATAAACACAAAAGTATGGATCTTCCCCTACTCTTTCCCTATGTCCGCCTTTTGGGCTCCCATTTTCTCCACTCTGATAATCTTTGATAAGCCAATGATAACTTTTTCTGATTATTTTTCTGATAAGCCAATCATTTGGTATAACTTTTTCTGATTATTTTTCTTCTTTCCAAAATATTGTATGAAAAGTACCGAAATACAGCTCATTTTCCTGGCATTTGAATGGGTTTAATAGATAAAGAGCCAAAAAGCAACTTCTGGATAAATCAAGTCTACAAACCAAATTGCAGTTTCAACAGAGGCCACCATCAGAAGTACCTTATACAAGAGGGGCCAAAACTGAAAAAGGAATCCTTAATAATTACAATATTTAAAGTTCTTTAAATATGGTAGCATTATGTCTTGCTTTGTTTTATATTCTTTTTTTATTTTTTTTTAAAAAATCCAGCACTTGATGTTGGAAAAAATAATAATCATATCCAGGATAATGTCCAAACTAAATAGCAATAGGAAGAGAGTAATAACGATACCAAATATTAAAATTGGATAAATATGATATTCGAATAAGTAATACAATAATATTGATGAAAAACTTGGTAGTGTCAAAATACTACTACTCAACACTCTTTTATTTCTTACAACTCACAATAATATTACTTCCACACTATTTTCTCACAAACTAAGAAATAGTTTGTGGATTACTCTCCCTACTCTCTATTGCTTCTCTATTTTTGTGTGTTTTGAACTGATGAGTTGATGACCCTTTTATAGAGTAGAATGGTTCATGATGATGTAGGCAGTGACATCAATGACCATAAGAAAATCAAACTTAGGTAGAATATTTCTTCCATCACTTATCTGCAAAGTGAGATATAATTTTGACAAAGTTGCAAAAGCTTGGCTGCCAACTTTCACATTTATGGCTATTTCAACAAGTGTGGCTGCCAAATTAGTTATTGCCAAGCTTTTGTTCCCACAAATCTCTCCCTTAATTTTGATTTTTCTTCTTTACTCCAAGGCTTGATCTCAATCTCTGAAAATCTTCAAACTTGAGAGGCTTTGTAAATATATCCGCAACTTGATCATGAGATTTCACATAATTGAGCTCTACCTTTTTCTTGGCAATGCATTCTCGGATAAAGTGATACCTTGTGTGCTCCGATCATGATATACTGTATTTTTTGCAAGTGCTTGTGCAGATTTGTTATCAATACAAATCATTGTGGCTTCAATTTGTGGAAAATTGAGTTCCTTCAACAATCTCCTCAACCAAATAGCATGACACGTACATGATGTCGCTGCCACGTATTCAACTTCACAAGTCGAGAGAGTAACAATTGATTGTTTCTTTGAACTTCAGGAAATAACACAATCACCCAAGAAAAACACAAAATCAGATGTGCTTTTTCTATCATCAGCATCTCCCGCATAATCACTATCACAATATCCCATAAGACTAAAATTATCAGAAGAAGAATAAAATAGTCCAAGGTCGTTCGTACCTTTTAGGTAACGTAGAATTGTTCTAGCAACCTTCAAGTGAGTGGAGGTAGGCACTTCCATGAAGCGACTTACTACCCCAACCGTAAAGAGCATATCTGGTCTCGTACATGTCAAGTACCTCAGACTTCCTACGAGACTTTTGAACAGAGTGGAGTCCACCTTTTCCCCATAATCAAACTTTGACAATTTTGTTCCACTTTCTATTGGGGTGTTCACAGGGTTGCAATTAAACATGTTGAACTTCTTCAAAATCTCCTTTGTATATCTTTCTTGAGATATGAAGATGCCTTCCTGCATTTGCTTCACTTCTAGCCCTAAGTAATATGACATGACCCCTATGTCCGTCATCTCAAACTCAAGGGACATAACTTTCTTGAAAGCTTCAAATAAAGATGGGTTGTTACCCGTTAGAATGAGATCATCAACATAAAGACAAACAATCATAATATCTTAATGTAAAGAGCATATTCATGGAGACAACGAGTAAGCCCATATCTTGAAAGTTGTCAATGCAACTATTCCAAGCTCGTGGAGCTTGCTTCAATCCATATAAGGCTTTCTTCAACCTCAACACCTTATCTTCATGATTTTTTACCACAAAGCCCAATGGTTGCTCAACATAGACTTTTTCTTCAAGATATCCATTCAAGAATGCCGATTTGACATCTAGTTGATGGATTTTCCACTTTATTTCTGCCGCTAAGAAGATCAATAGACAGATCGTCTCCATGAGGGAAACATGTGCATAGACTTCCTCGTAGTCGATGCCATGACTTTATTTGTAACCTTTAGCCACAAGTCTTGCCTTGTATCTCTCTACCTCTCTATGGGCATTTTTCTTTGCCTTGTATACCCATTTGACTCCAATTGCTCGATGATCCTTGGGAAGAGTTGTTAACTCCCAAGTGTTGTTCTTCTCTATTGATTGGATCTCCTCCTCCATAGCTTGTATCCACCTTTTTTCAGTAACAACTTCATCAAAATTCATTGGTACACTATCACAAAGAGACAACAAAATAAATCAAAATTAGTAATTTCTTCTATGTCATCATAGAGTTCTTGGATGCTCCTCATCCTATGCGGTCTTTCACTTGAACTCTCTTGTGTAGACGAAGATGCAACATTTGCTGGTGAAGGAGGTGGGGTTGCATCATGTGCAGGTGCCATGGTCTCCTGTTCTTCTTCATCTCCAAAGTATGGAAGAAAATCATATGTTCTTTCTTCCGGAGTCTCCCAATTCAATGATGCTTCTTTATCAAATTCAACATCACGACTCACCACCACCTTGTTATTGCTTGGATTGTACAATTTGTAGACTTTTGAACTCGTGTCATAGCCAACAAACACATACTTGACACTACAATCATCAAGTTTAGCTTTCCCTTGGTGTGGAACATGAGCATATGCTATGCTCCCAAAGATTCTCAAGTGCTTGGCATTTGTATTTCTTCCACTCCATGCTTCTTGAGGCATTTGATCTTGTACATTTTTTGTCGAAGACCTGTTGCTCAAATAAACTGTACAAGATACGGCCTCAGCCCAAAATTCTTTTAGTAGATGTTTCGCTTTCAACATACATAAAGCCATATTGAGAATTATTCTATTCTTTCTTTCTGCATCTCCATTTTATTGGAGAGAGAAAGGTACTGTTAGAGAGCGACGAATTCCATGAGATTGACAAAAGTCATTAAATTCTTTTGAAGTAAATTCGCCTCCTATATCGGACCTTAATGCTTTTATTTCATAGTCACTTTCTTTTTCTACAAGTTCTATGAAATTCTTAAAGGCAACAAAAACTTCAAATTTTTTCTTCAAGAAGTATACCCAAGTCTTTCTACTGGAATCATCAATAAAGAGCAAGAAGTATTTTTTTTAACCAAAAGAAGGTGGATCGATTGAACCACACACATCGGTGTGTACAAGTTGAAGTGGCTTACTTGTTCTTGATGTAGTCTCCTTTGGAAAACTCCTCCTTGCATGTTTTCACCATGAGTCATCTTGCACATTAACCTTCAAACACTTTGCATCGATGGTTTTAAGATTCAAAGGGAACAACCTATTCTTTGCCATATGCACTTTAGATCTCTAAGCCAAAGATGCATATTTTTTTTCATATGAATATCATATCCTTTTTCAAGAAGTTGACCCAAACTCAAAATATTGCTTTTCAATTTTGGCATATAATAAACATTGTTAATCAATTTATGGTCACCATCTTTAGAGGATATCAGAATCGTACCTATCCCTTCAATTTGGATTTTTTAGGTATCTCCAAAAGACACATTACCTTTCACCGTCTTCTTTATCTCCACAAACATATCTTTGTGGCCACACATATGATTGCTTGCTCCACTATCAAGATACCATGAACTGCAATCATCTGTATCTTCTTTTTTGAGTGTTAATAGCAACGTTGACTCATCTTCGTCTTTGTTGTTGTCAACAAGATTAACTGTCTCTTCAACATTACTACGACATTCCCAAGAGTAATGTCCAATTTTATGACAGTTATAACACTCAATTTTAGATTTGTCATACCTCATTTCATTTGTACCTTGATAGGCTCCACGTCCTCTACATCCTCGTTGACCAGGGCCACGACCTCTGAATGATTGGTGACTTTTATCTTCATTGTTGAATTTGTTGGTATAACTTCTTCCTCTTCCACGGCCTACACGACCTCCACATTGTCAATTTCCTTTGTAACTTTTCTTCAAATCCTTTAAAGGATGCCTGAGTTTTAAGAAGTTTCTCTAGTGGCTCTTCTTTTCTCCTTTTTATTTTCTCTTCGTGGTCTAGTAAAGAACCTTCCAATTGCTCTACCATCATAGAGTCTAAACCTTTAGACTCCTCAATAACACACACCACATAATCAAATTTAGGTGTTAGAGAACGAAGGATCTTTTCTACCACACGCACATCATCTACTTCCTCCCCGTATTTTCTTAGTTGATTTACAACAACCATCAATCTTGAAAAGAAATCCGAAATGGATTCGGATTCTTTCATTTTTAAAACTTCAAAGTCAGCCCTTAGAGTTTGAAGTTTTATCTTGTTTACTTTATCAACTTCTTGGAGAGAATTTTGTAAAACCTCCCAAGCTTTTTTTGAGGTGGTTGTATCAGCCACCTTCTCAAACATGCCATCATCTAAGCATTGATGGATAAGAGTGAGGGCCTGCTTTCTTTCTTGTCTTTAACAAGACTTCCTTTTCATTTAAGGACAAAATTTCCTCATTAACAGGTTTTGTATACCCTTTGTCTACAATGTCCCAAACATCTTGAGAGCCAAGAATAGCTTTCATTCGTAGACACAATTTTTCATAATTTCCTCTTGTGAGACGGGGGTATTGAAAGGACAACAGACTATTATTTTTCATGGCTCTGATACCACGTTGTTGGACAAAATGATTATCACACTCAGGATAATGTCAAAACTAAATAGCGATAGGAAGAAAGTAATAACGACATGAAATATTAAAATAGGGTAAATACGATATCCGAATAAGTAATACAATAATATTGATGAAAAACTTGGTAGTGTCAAAAGACTAGTACTCAACACTCTTTTATTTATTACAACTCACAATAATATTACTTCCACAGTATTTTCTCACAAACTAAAATATAGTTTTTTGATTACGCTCTCTACTCTCTATTGCTTCTCTATTTTGGTGTGTCCTTACAAATGAGCATAAGTACTCTATTTATAAGAAAAAGTTCTGCCTATTTGATGTCACTAATGACATCAATGGAAAATAACAATTCAAACTTGTAGGTAAACAACTTTTAAGCTTTTTGACATTCTTGCAATTTTGCACTAATTGAAGACTAATGTTGTTGGCCTATTGCAGCAAAGGAGGACTTCAAATATATTTATATATATTTGTAGTCCTCCTTTGCAGCAATAGGCCAACAACATTAGTATTCAATTACTACAAATTGATGAAATTATTGGTCCACTTTTGTTGCATGACTTTTGCAACTTTGTCAAAATTATATCACTTTGCAGATAGGTGATAGAAGAAATATTCTACCTAAGTTCGATTTTCTTATGGTCATTGATGTCACTGCCTACATCATCATGAAACATTCTACTCTATAAAAGTGCCATGAACAAATCAATTCAAAACACACCAAAATAGAGAGTAGAGAGATTAATTCACAAACTATTTCTTAGTTTGTGAGAAAATAGTGTGGAAGTAATATCATTGTGAGTTGTAAGAAATAAAAGAGTGTTGAGTAGTAGTCTTTTGACACTACCAAGGTTTTCATCAATATTATTGTATTACTTATTCAGGTATCATATTTAACCCCATTTTAATATTTTGTGTCGTTATTACTCTCTTCCTATTGCTATTTAATTTGGACATTATCCTGGGTGTAATTATCATTTTTTCCAACAACGTGGTATCAGAGTCATGGAAAATAATAGTTCGTTGTCCTTTCAGTACCCCAGTCTCACAAGAGAAAAATATGAAAAATGGTGTCTACGAATGAAAGATATTCTTGGCTCTCAAGATGTTTGGGACATTGTAGACAAAGGGTATACAAAACCCGTTAATGATGAAACTTTGTTCTCAAATGAAAATGAGGTCTTGTTAAAGACAGGAAATAAAGATCAACATGCCCTCACTCTTATCCATCAATGTTTGGATGATGACATCTTTGAGAAGGTGGCTGATGCAACCACCTCAAAAGAAGCTTGAGAGATTTTACAAAATTCTTTCCAAGGAGTTGATAAAGTAAAGAAGATAAAACTTCAAACTCTAAGGGCCGACTTTGAAGTTTTAAAAGTGATAGAATCCCAATCCATTTCGAATTTATGTTCAAGATTGATGGTTGTTGTAAATCAAGTAAGAAGATACGGGGAGGAAGTAGATGATGTGCGTGTGGTAGAAAAGATCCTCCGTTCTCTAACACCTAAATTTGATTATGTGGTGTGTGCTATTGAGGAGTCTAAAGATTTAGACTCTATGACGGTAGATCAATTGGAAAGTTGTTTACTAGCCCATGAAGAGAAAATGAAAAGGAGAAAAGAAGAGCCACTAGAGCAACTTCTTAAAACTCAGGCATCCTTCAAAAGATTTGAAGGTGAGAAAAGTTACAAAGGAAATGGAAAATGCCGAGGTCATGGAGGTCGTGGAAGTCGTGGAAGAGGAAAAAGTTATACCAATAAATTCAACAATGAAGATAAAAGTCACCAGTCATTTAGAGGTCATGGCCCAGGTCAACGAAGAGGTAGAGGATGTGGAGCCTATCAAGGTACAAATAAAATGAGGTATGACAAATCTAAAATTGAGTGTTATAACTGTCATAAAATTGGACATTACTCTTGGGAATGTCGTAGTAATGTTGAAGAGACAGTTAATCTTATTGACAACAACAAAGACGAAGATGATTCAATGTTGTTATTAGCACTCAAAGAAGCAGATACAGATGATTGCAGTTCATGGTATCTTGACCATGGAGCAAGTAATCATATGTATGGCCACAAAGACAAGTTTGTGGAGATAAAGAAGACGGTGAAAGGTAATATATCTTTTGGATATACCTCAAAGATCCAAATTGAAGGGATAGGTACGATTCTGATATCTTGTATAGATAGTGGCCATAAATCGATTAACAATGTTTATTATGTGCCAAAATTGAAAAGTAATATTTCGAGTTTGGGTCAACTTCTTGAAAAGGATATGATATTCATATGAAAAATATGTATATTTGGCTTAAAGATTCAAGTAACAACTTAATTGCTAAAGTGCTTATGGCAAAAAATAGGTAGGTCCCTTTGAATCTTAAAATCATCGATGCAAAGTGTTTGAAGGCTAATGTGCAAGATGACTCATGGTGTTGGCATATGCGATTTGGGTACTTGGACTTTGAAGCACTCAAATCAACGGGAGACAAGAACATGGTTGATGGAATTCCGTCAATCAACTATCCAAATCAGTTGTGTAAAGCTTGTCTTCATGGAAATTATGCAAGGAGGAGTTTTCCAAAGGAGACTACATCAAGAACAAGTAAGCCACTTCAACTTGTACACACCGATGTGTGTGGTCCAATCGATCCACCTTCTTTTGATAAAAGTAAATACTTCTTGCTCTTTATTGATGATTTCAGTAGAAAGACTTGGATATACTTCTTGAAGCAAAAATCTGAAGTTTTTGTTACTTTTAAGAATTTCAAAGCACTTGTAGAAAAAGAAAGTGGCTATGAAATAAAAGCATTAAGGTCCGATAGAGGAGGCGAATTCACTTCAAAAGAATTTAATGACTTTTGTCAATCTCATGAAATTCGTCGCCCTCTAACAGTACCTTACTCGTCCCAACAAAATGGAGTTGCAGAAAGAAAGAATAGATTAATTCTTAATATGGCTAGATGTATGTTGAAAGCTAAATATATACCAAAATAATTTTGGACCGAGGCTGTTTCTTGTGCAGATTATTTGACCAACAAGTCTCAAACAAAAAATGTACGAGATCAAACGCCTTAAGAAGCATGGAGCGGAATAAATCCAAGTGTGAAGCACTTGAGAATCTTTGGGAGCATAGCATATGCTCATGTTCCACATCAAGGGAGAGCTAAACTTGATGATCGTAGTGTCAAGTATGTGTTTGTTGGCTATGACGCAAGTTCAAAAGGCTACAAATTGTACAATCAAGCAATAACAAGGTGTTTGTGAGTCGTTATGTTGAGTTTGATGAAGAAGCATCATGGAATTGGGAGGCTCCGGAAGAAAGAACATATGATTTTCTTCCATATTTAGGAGATGAAGAAGAATAGAAGACCATGACACCTGCATATGATGCAACCCCACCTCCTTCACCAGCAAATGTTGCATCTCTGTCTACTCAAGAGAGTTCAAGTGAAAGACCACATAGGATGAGGAGCATCCAAGAACTCTATGATGACACAGAAGAAATTACTAATTTGAATTTTTTGTGTTGTCTCTTTTCTGATAGTGAACCAATAAATTTTGATGAAGCTGTTACTGACAAAAGGTGGAGACAAGCCATGGAGGAGAAGATCCAGTCAATAGAGAAGAACAATACTTGGGAGTTAACAACTCTTCCCAAGGATCATCTAGCAATTGGAGTCAAATGGGTATACAAGGTGAAGAAAAATGATCATGCAGAGGTAGAGAGATACAAGGCAAGACTTGTGGCTAAAGGTTACAAACAAAGGCATGGTATTGACTATAAGGAAGTCTATGCACCTGTTTCCTGCATGGAGACGATCCGTCTATTGATCTCTTTGGCGGCGCAAATGAAGTGGAAAATCCATCAACTAGATGTCAGATCGGCATTCTTGAATGGATATGTTGAAGAAGAAGTCTATGTTAAGCAACCATTGGGATTTGTGGCCAAAAATCATAAAGATAAGGTGTTGAAGTTGAAGAAAGCCTTATATGGGTTGAAGCAAGCTCCACGAGCTTGGAATAGTCGCATTGACAAATACTTTCAAGATAATGGGTTTACTTGTTGTCTCCATGAAAATATGCTCTTTACATTAAAGTTCATACTAATGGAGATATTTTGTTTGTCTGTCTTTATGTTGATGATCTCATTCTAATGGGTAACAACTCAGTTTTATTTGAAGCTTTCAAGAAAGCTATGTCTTTTGAGTTTGAGACGGACATAGGGCTCATGTCATATTACTTGGGCCAAGAAGTGAAGCAAATGAAGGGAGACATCTTCATATCTCAAGAAAGTTATACAAAGGAGATTTTTAAGAAGTTCAACATGTTAGATTGCAACCTTGTGAACACCCCAATGGAAAGTGGAACAAAATTGTCAAAGTTTGATGATGGAGAAAAAGTGGACTCCACTCTGTTCAAAAGTCTCGTAGGAAGTCTGAGGTCCTTGACAAGTACGAGACCAGATATACTCTTTTTGGTTGGAGTAGTAAGTCGCTTGATGGAAGCTCCTACCTCCACTCACTTGAAGGTCGGTAGAAGAATCCTACGTTACCTAAAAGGTACGATCGACCTTGGACTATTTTATTCTTCTTGTGATGATTTTACTCTTGTGGGATATTGTGATAGTGATTATGCGGGAGATGTTGATGATAGGAAAAGCACATCTGGTTTTGTGTTTTTCTTGGGTGGTTGTGTTATTTATTGGAGTTCAAAGAAACAATCAATTGCTACTCTCTCGACTTGTGAAGTTGAATATGTGGCAACGACATCATGTACGTGTCATGTTATTTAGTTGAGAAGATTGTTGAAGGAACTCAATTTGCCACAAATTGAAGCCACAATGATTTATGTTGATAACAAATCTGCGCAGGTACTTGCCAAGAATCCAGAGCAGCATGATCGGAGCAAGCACATAGACACGAGGTATCACTTTATCCGAGAATGTATTGCCAAGAAAGAGGTAGAGCTCAAGTATGTGAAATTTCACGATCAAGTTGCAGATATCTTTACAAAGCCTCTCAAGTTTGAAGATTTTCAGAGATTGAGATCATGGCTTGGAATAAAAAAGAAAAATCAAAATGAAGGGAGAGATTTGTGGGGTCCATATATTTTTATATATATATATATATGTTTGAAGTCCTTGTTTGCTGCAATAGGCTAACAACATTAGCAAAATTGCAAGAATGTCAAAAAGCTTAAAGTGGTTTATCTACAAGTTTGAATTGTTATTTTCCATTGATGTCATTAGTGACATCAAATTGACAAAAAAATTTCTTATAAGAAAAAACAAAATATTTATAAGAAAAAATTCTGCTCATTTGATGTCACTAATGACATCAATGGAAAATAACAATTCAAACTTGTAGGTAAACAATTTTTAAGCTTTTTGACATTCTTGCAATTTTGCAGTAATTGAAGACTAATGTTGTTGGCCTATTGCAGCAATATATATATATATATATGAACCCCACATGATGATGTAGGCAGTGACATCAATGACCATAAGAAAATCAAACTTAGGTAGAATATTTCTTCTATCACTTATCTGCAAAGTGATATAATTTTGATAAAGTTGCAAAAGTCATGCAACAAAAGTGGACCAATCTCTCTCTCTCTCTCTCTCTCTCCCTCCCTCCCTCCCTCCCTCCCTCCCTCTCTATCTCTCTCTCTCTATAGCAGCTAAACTTCCTCCCTCGTTTTTACACTAGGCCTTGACACTGCTCCAACTACATTTCCAACAAAATGAATTTGTTGCTTTTGTATCTACATTATCAGCTAAAAGACCTGACCATGACGAGCTTCCTCACTGCGGTGGAATAGAACAAACTAGGTAACAATGAAGGTGTACATTCCTTAAGTGTATCATGGAGCTTTTATTCCAGAAATCCCTCTCAATCTAACCTCATCATTTCAAGCCAGGCTATTAGGTTACCTTCCATTGGAAATATTCAAGCTATTCTGTGTCAGCAGTGATCCAACATAGCACTAGATAAGAATCAATCCATTCCCTCCTTGTTTTGCAGAAATATCCACCAGTAATGCTATTGGCAAGCCAAAACTAACTCCTAACAAGTTGATGGTTTTGCATCTAGCGCTTATAGAAATACACATCCACTAGTGGTGGAATTTAATACCAGTTAGCATCTGGTGGATCATTTGGACAAAAAGAAACATAAGATTTTTGAAGATAATGCTAACCGTTTCATAAAAATTAAGTTTATTTTATAATTTTATTTTACTTTTGGTGTAGAAACAATTGTACATGAGGATGAAGAGCCTACATCTGGTGGATCATTTGGACAAAAAGAAACATAAGGTGCTTTGAAGATAGTGTGAACTCTTTCATAAAGATTTAAGTTTATTTTATAATTTTGTTTTACTTTTGGTGTAGAAAGGAATTGTAAATGAGGATGAATAACTGTGAGAATTCATGGAATCCTTACATGATTTTAGGGAATATTTTTTCTTTTTGCTCTACTAGTTCATATTTGTCAGCACATCTTGGTGTTGTGCACTATCAATAAGATCATTACTTTTCTCAATAACAAAAAGGGCAACCCTGTAGGTCTGTACACAAAGCGTGCCGCATTCACACAGGGTTCAGGGAAAAACCACACGTCAAGGGAGTTTGGTGCGGGTAGCCTACATGACCTATGGGTCACTCAGAGACACCTTTACTATTGCTCCAAGGCTCCCATACCCTCTCCTTTTCCTTACTTTCTCAAAAAAGTAAAGGAAATACTCCTTTGCCGAATAAAAAGATAAAAACCATAAAAAAAAACCCCTGAACTTGGCAACACAACTTACTTTAGCACTTAAACTATACGGGCGTTTATTTACCTCCTAATTTCATTTCGTGTGAATTTAACACCACCCAGACAGATGACGTGGCAAAAAAAAGAAAAGAAAAAAATTGAAGGCGCGTAAAATAATAATAATTAAATAATGGTCCCACTAGTATATATATATATATATATATATAATATTATATATTCACACCCCATTCTTCATCTTCTTCAACCCCCCCCCCCACCACATGCCACCTCTACCTACTTGTCTTCTTCCTCAAACTCCCACCACACCCTATCCCCACCCCACCCCATCCTCTTTCTCGTTCTTCAAACTCTACATTCAAAGTACGTTTTCTCGTTAAACACAGAAACATAAAATCACATTCAAGAACCACATAATATTTTTTTACTCTTTATGTTTGAGATTTGATTTTTCTTAAGAAGTTATGGATTTTTTTTGAAAAATAAAGACTGAGCATAAAAGAATATAGGGTTTTGTCAAACAATCTCTAATGTTAATGGTTGGCAATGGCGATGGAAGCGATAGGTAGAAAAAAGATTTTTTTTAAAATTCACTTCAAATAAATATGTGTATTTCTTGAATTAGTTAAGAATTAGAACTTGATTAGTATATAAAAAAAATGAAGAACACCGACGGCCGCCAATGGCAATAAGTGACGTTGAGTATTGAAAAAAAAAATTAAAAAAATCACTACTAATGACTTCAATTCTTCTTAAACTTATTAAGAATTAAGGATTAATTAGTATTTAAAAATATTAGAAAAGGAAAAATTTTGAAAAAGAAAGAAAGAAATGAATTTAAAAAATCAAAAATCAAATTTTTAGAGAATTTCCAATGTGGCTCTGATGTGGTGCTTATATGGTTCTGATGTGTCAATGATGTGGCACATAATACACTTGTCAATTTGAGACTGGTACTATATATTTAGGGTGGTATTAATTCACTTCAAATAAAGTTGGAGGGTGGGGGTGTCTGTTGAACAAATATTTTCTTCCATACTTCTTGTGCTAAGCCTTGATCATTTTCCCAAATATCCTCCATACAGCCAGAACGCTTCAACTATCATTTGTGCTCCACACTACGCAGTACAACTGCAGCGAGCTGACAACCTCTAGAGAACTTCAGATTTTAGACTCCGAAACTTCGGGCATGATCTTGACTTCGATGTCTGATTGGTGGCAAAAATGGTTCTTTTTTTTTGGGAACTGACATGGTTTATATACTTGAAAAAATAATCTCAGTTTAGTTTCTAGTTTCTTCAGACTTCACATAATATCAAGTTTGATTTTTTTTAACCATCGTATAACTATCAAGTAAAACTAGAACAAGTAGGAAAACTTCAGGCTTTAACCTTCTGAAACTTTGGCAGAGTTAGTGATGAAAGACTTGAATTTTACTGTGACTGCTGATAGATATGGTGTTTACATCGTTAAACATCACTGCTAAAGTGCCACATCTACCTTAACAATTAGTTCACATTGACACACAGATACGACATAACTAATCTGCTAGTTGCAGCCATATTCTCATCTGCTGACGCACTGAGAGTAACGCACATAGTTTAAACCATGACTCAGACCCTCCCACTCTTGCACATAACAGAAACTGTTAAGCTCCTCCTTTTCTTCAAAATATACACTCTTACTATCTTCAAGCAAACAAGTTCCTTTTTCCATGTAACCAAAGTTTAAGAGTCATCACATTTCAGAACTTGAAACATCAACTTGGCTTTTAAAGAAACCATACCTGAAATATTTTGAAAAACTGATAACTATCATAGCTCTCAAGCTGGAATAATGCATGCTGATCAATCATTGGAAGATCACTATACGGGACTGTATAATCAGCCTGCAGAAAGAAAATTTCAAATAAAACTTCAACTTCGAAAACTACCATGTTAAGTTGAACATCTAATTCAAGATAATTAATAAAATCATCAACTTTAACAAGTAAAAGTAATACTCAGTTCAAGAGTCGAGCATAAGAGGGATCTATGAGATTGCAAATGTTCTAGGTGTTTTTATGTGTGTGTGTGTGTGTGTGAGAGAGAGAGAGAGAGCTTAGCGAAAAAAAGAAGATGATGCTGCAAATATAATCAGAATATGTGCGTAAACATTTACATTGGAAATGGCCTCAATTGAGATTGTTTAACCTACTTTCCAATCATGGAGATTTTCTAGAAGGAATCGGAGTGTTCCTCGCAATTTTTGGTATATGTCAGACATTTGACGAAGGACTTGAGGTCCAATTAGCATGTCGCCAGTATAATCTACACTTGAAACCCAAAGTCTTAAGACATCAGCACTATATGGAGGATTTTCCTGTCAAAGGAAAAGTAGAGATGACATTTCTTGTCAAGAACATGTTGATTTGCACAAAAAATGCTGTAAATTGGCAACATACCTTTTGTTTTTTCCCTCCTTCAATCACCATCCTTGGATCAACAACATTTCCCAAAGATTTGCTCATTTTCAACCCCCTCTCATCCAGTACAAATCCATGTGTAATAACACCATGATAAGGGGCCTGGCCTGCAATTATGACATTCAATGAGGGAATTATTATAGGGTAACACGTCGAAGAACCAAAACCTAAAAATATCACGTATTAAGTAATTTGACAATTTGCTTCTTTTGCATCATCTGTCAATGTCTCCAATTTCCAAGAGTTCCTCCAAATCCTTTACTCTCTTTCAGAATATAACTTACCACTTTTTTTTAAGGAGAACAAGATGGTAAAATATAGGTCTATGGATGAAGTCCACAGAGTGCAGATGTAGAAATTGAAGATCTATAAAGACAAAAGAGGTTAATTCAGGGGATCACCAATTTTCCTGGACCTGTTCTTTTCCTACTTCTCATAGCCAAGCTTGATATTTTCCATGGGAGACTAATAAAAGATTCTCTAAAGCTTCTTAACTAATACTACAAACTAAGGATCAAGAACAGGACTTCAAATGCCCCCTACATTTTGTAGCAATACTTGTTAATAAGCAACTCTGGAACCAACCATGATGCTAATCTGTCCCCTTGAGATACAAATTTGCAGGGCAATTAAGGCTTTCTCTTTTGTCCAGCACCGCAGCCCACGAGGAACCTGTGTAAACAGAGGTTAACTTATAATCCTAGTGCTAAAGAAAAATTACCTTAGGGACTAAACATGAAATATAGTTAGACAACTAAAGCTGAACTTTGGCTGACACAGGTTTAATTTCTTTCCAACAACTTTCTGATGGTAGTTAGGTCCACCTGACTTGGACTGACACTCAGTTAGGTTCCGGCATGCATGGATATGGGTCATACCCCAACCCTTTTAAACATCAAAGAAACAAAAGAGAAGCAACAACATACTAGTGTAATCTTACAAGTGGGGTCGGGGGAGAGAAGGGAAAGACAACAACAATAGAGAAGACACACAAAAAGGAAAAGATAGAGAGAAGGAGGGAAGAAAAGGGCAGTGTAATCCCACAAGTTGGTCGGGGGATACTGTGTATGCATCCTTACCCCTACCTTGGGAAGGTACAGAGGTTTCTATTGACCCTTTGTAATGAATTGTAAGGTCATTTTTGGAAAATGTCATAAAATTATCGTTTTATCCCTCACGATAGATGCCTCGAGTCATTTCTGACCAGTCGGTGAAGTTGGTTTGAAAATCTTAAACTATTCATTTAACTATAGTTAATTAATTGACGAATATTTTTTTTAGATGATTAATTTAATTGATGGTTAATGAGTCAAGTCTATAATTGAGGTATTTGATAACCTTATATCACATGGCCCATATATAAGGAGGAATTAAAGTGAGAAGGATTAATATAACAAAGTAACGATATCAGAAAGTTAAAGTAAGAGGGGCACGAGAACATTGCAGCTTCTAAGGAGATTTTGACAACCTTCAGGTTAGCCCCGTGAATGAATATACTACTAGTGTTAGATTTTATTAATGTGAAGGTGAGTTGTAGGGTTTAATAATGGCCATAATTACGTGGATTTGATCATATATTTTTATTATTATAATTAGGTGTGAAACCTTGATTCATTACATTAGTTGAGAAAAATGCATAAAGATTTACCAACCTTTCCCAAGAAATACCATAAAGAATGTATCATAGAGCATATCTAAGAAATATCTAATCCAAAATGGCGGCGGTTAAAATCTATAGATTTGGAGGTGCATCCATTGCTGTCATTAGATTTATGTACATATAGTTTGTGTAATTCCAAACAAAATATGCACCCCATATGACGGTAATGATTACCAATTATTGGGAAGGGAGGTTATATTATTAAAAATAGACATGCAAGTAGCCTTCTGTAAGTATTTCACCAGTTGCATTTATTTTCATGTTTAAATATGGATTGTATAAATTATAAATTCAATTTGAGTTCTTTCTTATAGTTATCACGTTATGGTTCAAGTTTTGGCATATTGAGATAGGAAATTAAATATTAAGGGTATTGTATTATATGATACCATTAGATTTATATGATATTTTGGAGGAATTAAAACTTAATTCTAGGCTTGAAATTTGAAAAACATGAGAGTTGATATATTAATTGGTATCAAGATTAGGAGCTTGAATATACATTTGAGTGAGTTATCGGGTCTAAGCTAGACATATAGTAATATGAGTGTTGTTAGTTTTGAAATCTTATTGTGATTGTTTATTTGAATAGATTGCATTGGTTTGGAAGCCCACCGAAAGGGGGAGGCTCAAGTCTTGGAATGATTGTTCGATTATTTGAGGCAAGTGGATTTCTCAACCCTTGTTAAGTGTATAAAATCATGTATTTCCTTGTGGTATGTGTTGGAGAGTAATGGGACTTGGTGATGGGTTGACTTGTCCGTATTGAATAATTCTAATGATGAAAAAAGGTAATTAAAGGCAATGTGATGAATTATAGATGTGTGATGTGTTGAGAATGGTTTGAAAGGCTTATTGATTAATTGTTGATATTGTATTACGATTGTGTTATTGTGAATTGTGTATTGTTATGGAAATTGTCATCTCCTCATTATTTGTGTGAACATGTCATTTGCATTGCTTCTGAGACATGATTGTGATAAGTGTTATATGAATTGAGGAAGAATAAGAAATTAAAGAGGATATACCATTTCGAGGGACGTGTCGCACGCTGCGACAGATTCTATTATCGAGGAACGTGTTGCACGCCGTGACAAATTTTGTTATCGAGGGTCATGTAGCACGCCGTGACGGATGCATGGACATATATGTCCCTCATGGATCCCGGAATGAGAGACAGCGGGTGTGTATCACTAGGTCAGACATGCATCACTATACTTGACATTGCATTTAATTGCATTGCATATCTATATCATTTGTGAGTGTCTTTCTGTGGAACTTGTGATTGGTGATCTTGATCTCGTATGTTGATGATTTGTAATTGTTGGAGTGTTGTTATTGAACTATGTGCAATGTAAATTGTCAACTGTTAGGTTGTGACTTGTTTTATGCAGGTTGTAGTTGTGGAGGTTCGTTTGGGGTGGTAGGAGTACCCATATTCTATATTCTTAACTTGTGTTTAGGAGTTCGTTTGCTGAGTACCGTGTGGTTTGGTACTCACCCCTTGCTTCTACATTTGTGTAGGTTATGAGACCGAATCTTCGTATTACTTTCTCTTCCCTTCTTGTCCGAGGCTTCTTGTGGAGATTTTTGAGGTAGTTGTTTGTCAACTTAGCGGACCCTCTTACTCCTTATTTATGATCTTGTTCTATTCTAGAAACAATGTCATTTGAGAATCTTTCTTTCGAATCAATTGTAATACTTTAGAGGCTTGACCACGTGACTACCAGTTTTTTGGGTTTATTTTGAGTTGATTATGATTTCCGCATTATTAGATGGTGTTAGTCTCTTTTTCTTGTTTTACTTCCGCATTCACCGTATAAGTTGGGTTTTTAGCTGACTTGTCTTGGTGGGATAAGAGGAGTGTCATCACGCCCATATTTAGGTCATGACAAAATGCTATCAGAGCCGCAGGTTCATAGGTCTCACGTGTATACAAGACGAGTCTAAGTAGAGTTTCGAGGATCGGTATGGAGACGTCTATACTTATCCTCGAGAGGCTATAGTGACTTTAGCAAAAATATTCACTTCTTGAATCTCTATCATGCATAATTTGCCCGTTCTGATTCGTATCGTTTCATTCCATTCTCTATCACTTATAGTAATGAGTCGTGCGTAGTTCCTTAAGTGAACAATTGGTGTATCGTGTATGGTTTGGATGTTAGACCTGATACTAAGGTGGAAGTGGTAGACTTATGAAAATGATGCGTGATCAAATTTAGGATGTTCAGCGACTCGAAGGGGTTGAATTAGGTGATAGCTCGATGAATCATCTGGAGAATATCTGAATGATGAGGTTGAACAATGATTTGAGGGACTTCATGAATGTATTATCCTTTTTAGGTTAGTTACCCAACTGTGGGAACATTACTTATGTGGTATAGGTGATATCTGGAGTGGTTCGGCAATTGAAAGTGGAATGATTAAAAGGATGGCTAGATAATGAACATTGCGACTTTGGAAAATATAGTTAGTAAAGTTTTCATAATATGTATGAGTTTCTTAGTGAATGATGAGAATGATGTTAGGCCAATTGAGGCCAGAATCTCTACTATGGTTTTATATATTAAGTGTATATCAAAGAGTGTCATGATATGACTACTATAATGGTATTTATTCTTACTTGGTTAGAGTTATGGAGTTTGTTACTTGTATCGACTTGATCTATGAAGGAATGCATATCGCTTTGGACGAAAGATTGAACAAATTTGGTAGTGTATTGTAGTTACTTAACGGGCAGAAATGTGTAGGCTATTTGAGTACAATCTTCTCGAGGGGTATGATGTGTTCTAGTGGTGGATCTAATGTGCTTTCATAGTGTGGTACTAGTTGTATATGAAAATAGATACGTCGATTATTAAGTGTGAATACTAATTACTTAAAGATTTATCAGTTGTATCACATGCTCATATAATGAGACTCAATGTTGCATTCATATTTGAGAAACCAACTAGCTTGTTACAACAGACGAATGGGTTAAGTATTGTTTATAAGGAAAATTTTAGTAGTGGATCTTTGGTACAATATTAATGCGTTTAGGCTATAAAGTGTATCTCGAGGATTCTAAATGAGGACTGATGATTTCATCTTAAGCTCTAAGGGAGTGGATCGATGTCGGAATGAAAATCTTATGGGTAAAAGAAAGTTCCAACGAGTATACTTGTGTCAAGACAATTGAGGATTTTAGAAAGAAAGTGTGTATAAAATTGGATTAGTCCTTTGGATTTGATTAGTATAATTGAGTTTAAGATGTCATATCAATGATAATGTGGACTACGAGATGATGTCAATGGCTTTTGAGCATAACGGTAACAAGAGTTCATGATGAATTAAGACTGGAATGTAATCATATAATAGGAATTTTTGGTTAAACAACTTATTTATAGTAATGATGACCTGAAGTATTTAAAGTTATGGTTTACTACGATTTGGTGAGTAGTGTGGTCATATAAAAAGTTGTAGAATGCATTGGGACATCACTCGAATATAATTTAAAGGGTTAGATTTCTAATGAAAAGGATTAGTGTAATATAGTTTAGCCTTTGGGAGGAAACGAGAGCAAATATATTTACTCTGATTGCAAGGAGTGAAGAATTGGGTTCAGAGGAACATGGTTCCATTTGTTTCTCTTTGGTTATGGTAATATGTCACATATTCATCATATTAGTTAAGAACTATTGGGTAAGATTTGAGAAAGAAGTCCACATACGTTTGGCTCGAGGGCTGTGATAAGTCCTCTTATGATTTCTTGGCATGTCTTCCTGCTTTGTTTGCATCTTAAATTTAACTTACCCATTTTATTTTTCTGAAACTTCTCCATTGCTTCAATTCTTTTAGGAACATTGAAAGCTCATTTAAACCTAACACGTTCACATTTAGCTTGTGCTTTTTCAATTAGAGGATCATCTTCTAATTTTTTCAGCCTGTGATCTTTTTCATGTTCTATAGGAACATCTTCCATTGGATCAAATGAGGAATATTTACCTCTCATCTTAATGTTTAAAACTTATTTTCCAGCACCATCATTGATGAACAATGCTTTTCAACCAACTAATAAATATTCAACAAGTTTTGATCAATATCAGATACATAAAGAATATTTGAAATTGTCTTATTACCTGAACTTGTTTTGATGACAACAGTTCTTTTTCTTTCAACAAGAATCTGGTCACCATTTTCGATCCTAACTTTTGATAATTCAGGAGGCTATAATTCTTTAAATAAACTCTTGTCATAAGTGACGTGGTTAGTGCAACTGCTATCAATCAACCAAAAATTTGTTGAAACCTTACCTAAGATACATGATGCAATAAAAATATGGTCTTCTTCTCCTTCTTCATTGACCACGTGCATCTGCTTCATGGTTCTCTAATTTGTTTTTCCAAATCACTATTTCATGGCAAAGATGATTGCACTTGTTGCACTTCGTGTCTGGCCTTTTCCAACGTACGCATGGTGGATGGCCTATTTTCCACAGTGCTCACAAGGCGGGTGATTTTTCAAATTTTTACCCTTGCTTTGAGTTTTATGGCTGGATGTGCTAAGGCTCCTTCAACCATACCATGTTGCCTCATAAGTCTTCTTTGATCTTGTGCCTGAAAAGAACTTAACAACTCTGTCAAGGTAATCCTAGATAAATATTGTGTACTTTCCAAGGTAGTTATACATGATTCAGATCTTTCAGGCACAGTAACAAAAATTTCTTCGACAATTCTTGAATCTTTAAATTCAGTGCCTAGTAATATTACCTTGTTAACAATACCAAGAAATCTGTTCGAGTATTCTTTGACTATCTTAGAGTCTTTCATTCTCTGCAACTCGAACTCCTTTATTAAATTCAAGACTTGCATTCCTCAAATTCTTTCATCTCCGACATATTATTTCTTCAGATAATCCCAAATTTCTTTTGGTGATGTGAGAAACATAATTCTTGTGAAAATAGTTGTTGAAACAGTAGCAAACAGGGTTGTCTTCGCCTTAGACTTCGTGATTTTCTTTTCCTTGTGACTCTTGATTTGAGCTATGGTGGGGTTATTTGACAGTAGATTAATTTCATAATCCTATTCCACAGTTTCCCAAAGATCAAGAGCCTCCAAGTAAGTTTCATTCTCACAATCCATAATTGATAATTTTCACCACCAAAAGCAGGTCGAGTCATTCGTGAAAAACTATGTTCAGAATCCATCTCTTCACTCGCGGGTCTCCAAGAAAAACGGTTGTAGATACCAATTGTTTGTTTTAAAAGAGAAAAAACTACAGGAAAAAGAACAAAAATACTAAAGAAATGAAAAAACAAGAAAGAAAGCTTATGAACTGAAGTTGAAAGATTGATATATTATCACTATAGTCTAGGAATACAAATAGATGGAAATATACCACTTGATTTTATTTTTTCTAAACAATGATGTTCAGGCCAGCTTGCGCGCACCTCGATTATTCCTCTGGGTACCTGCTACCTCCCACCAGCATAGGTACCGGTTAACCCCACCAAAACTTAGGCAAATGGAAATAAATCACTTAGTCCTCTTTTAGATAAGCATGCTAACCCACTACTGAATCTAAATATACAAACAAATTATCAACTAACAACCTAACAAAGCCCCCATAAGCTCGGCAGGTACAAACAACACACCACCTACCTAGGCCCCCATAAGCCCAGAAGGTGCCAAATCAACCTACGTACCCCTATCAATAGCCCCTTGTCTTTGTAAGAAGTCACATAGTCCTTTTTGGCAACAATATAGCCCCGTAGGCAGCGCATAGCCCTCTTAGGAAACATCATAGCCCTATGGGCTGCACATAGCCCTCTTTTGCATCAACATAGCCCTGTAGGCAACATATAACACTCTTGGACAGTAACATAGTCGTCTTAGACAACATCATAGACCTCCTAGGAAATAATACATAGCCTTATTAGGCGTCAATATAGCCCTGTAGGCAGAACATAGCCCTTCTAGGCATAGGTCACATTTCTGCAGCTAACCACAATAGCCCCAAGGGCAACAATAACAATCCAATAGGCTAAAAGCGAGCAATTTAGCTATAAG
>JAJONR010008773.1:0-12665 GCA_029582245.1 Solanum etuberosum
TTTTTTTTTCTAGATTTTCTGAAGACTAAATAATTCTACCTATTTTACTACCTAAGTTACTTTCAAAATATATTTATTTAAGTAAATCCCTTATACTATTCCCCCTCCCCTAAAAATATTTCAAGTCTTAAGTTTGTTTATTTCTAAACTGATTAAGCATGTTTATATTTTAGCCAAATAGTTAATTATCGGATAACCGCATGTTAGCGGACATTTCAAGTGCTTTCAAACCCTTCTCGAAATGTTAATATGAACCCCGAACCCCTTTAAATTTCAAATGGTTTTATTCTGTTTAAATCTTTTGAAAAAATCTTAAGTTTTCTTAATTTCTTCCAAAAAATTAAGTGGCGACTCTTTCGAAAGATCGATTTTTCTTCAATTATAAGTTGAATCGATTTTTTTTGAAAACTAGTCGATCATTCCCTTTTTCCTATAAAACAGAAATGAATCGCCAAAAAAGAGAGAGAAGGATTTTGATTTTTTTAGGAGTTGTGATATGCCATATCCTTTTTATCCTTAATTAATGACTTTTAATCATATCTCTTAATTAGACACATTTCTTAATTATTGACTGTTAATTATATCTTTTAATTAGACACAATAATTGATACGAGATGCATGTATCGGAAAGAGACAAATACATGTATCCGAGACCCAAAATATGGTAAGGAATTTAATATTGCAAATTATGTATATCTAAGTAATTAGATCCTAAAGTAGCATGATTCGTATAAGTTACCCTAAAAATAAATAGTTTTGAAATAAAAAAATAGTGCAGAAATAAAATTTTGATGTCTTGTTTGGTTGTTATGTTCTTGATAACTTATCCTATCATTTATACTATAGTAATGGGATAAATTATCACATATACACAATTAAATAAGTTATCCAAAATCGCTAATTCAAGAATAATTAATCCTCAAATAACTTATTTCCAACCAAACGAGTCTGAGATTTTGAGTCAATTGTTATTAAGAAATGTTTTCATACACAACTAGTAGCCGCCTAATGCGACCCTTTTCAACAGTCCCAGACTGATTTATTGGACCTGATCTGTTATTGCCTCTTTTAGCCCAAAAAGAAAGGCCTAAATAGTAAGCCCAAAGAAAGGAGAGACGTAAAACGGTAGATCAAGCTAGACGGAAAAAACGATGACACAGTTCTCCGGCGAATGTTCTCTGTCCTTTTCCTCGCAATAAAATCTTTCAGATTCACATTATCAAAGGAGGACTAGGACGAGAACGGAGAAGAGAACTCGCTAATTCTACCGCCGGAATTAGAATTCTCTTAAGCGCTTGGTTTGTATAATTAGCTAATTGGCGATCCATCGTTCATCGACGACGGCATAAATCTCAAATCTACTACTATTTTGTTGAATTTCCGTATATATTTTCATAATTTGTAGAGCATTTCCAGTTTAAGGATCGGAAAATATGGATAGTTTTATCAGTAAAATACGAAGTTTGGATGCATATCCGAAGATCAACGAGGATTTCTACAGCAGAACACTTTCCGGAGGTGTTATTACCGTTGCTTCCTCCATCATCATGACCTTGCTTTTCATCTCCGAGCTCCGTATGTATCCTCCTTTTTTTTTTCTCAGTATATATTTTGTATGAACTTATGCAATCATAGAATTGTGTATTAGGATATTGCTATATTTTCCTATTCCGAAATGGATGTATGAGTTTGTTGTTCCATTTTTAAATTATTCTATGTGATATTTTGATGTTGTCAGTTTCATTAGTCAATATGAAATCTCCACCATTCAGGATTTGACCTCAAAACCAAACTATGCACATAGTGAAATAATGATTATTTTGGCCCTTCCAGAATGTAATCTGTAGCAATAGGATCTGTTAGTAATGGTCTTCATTTAACCCAATTTGGAGGATGACTCTTGCCTTATTATTTGTATCATCAGATTAGCTTTTGCACATCCTTAGTTCTTATAAGAAGAAAGAAAAGGAAAACGAAAGAAAAAGAGTTGGCCTCTGACATCCCTGACTAGTTATGCTATCATTCCAATTGTTCTGCTAAATTTGGCATCCTGAACTTCCGATATATGGTCTTCCTGCTACAATTACCTTCCGTGGTTTCACGAAGTCTTCAACGGTCTTAATGCATTTTTTTGTCAATTCCATTTACCAATATTGGTAGTAAATTACCTAAGAACCAAATTGATTTTCTCTCCAGCCTTTTGATATGAATTGTCGGAAGCTTGGCAGAAGATGTTCAAACTAGCACAAGTAGCAGTCTGTAGTTCCTTTTGTATCAACAACGTTGTCTACATTCTAATTAGTTTTATTTGAGTGATGAGATTTGATCGAAACAAAGTGAGGATATGAGAACATATATCTCTTTAAGCTATGCAAATATATTAAGTACTTAGTTCTGTTATATTTTTCAGTCAGTATATCCTTATCTGTGAAATTGAATGTTCTTTATGAATGTATTTTTGTGTTTCTGTGCTTTCGGATTAGCAGACTGCAGCAATTGGTCATTTCTTTAAAGTTAAATGGAAATCAAGTTTTATCCGATTGCATAAGAGACTACAAATAGTTTGGCTGCTGAAGTGCATTGTGTTCGACCTCCCTATTTTTGTGTTACCTCTAGTGATATATACTGAATATATGGGTGGTATGGCACTAGATAATAGACATTTTCTATTTCTTTTGTGTGGAAGGACGGGGTTTCTTTTTTAGCCCAACATGATGTTATGATGTATTGTTATCATGCTCCATGTTCTTTGTCTTTATTTTTCTCCTGGCTGTGCTGTAGGATTATATCTTCATGCTGCCACCGAGACAAAGCTTGTTGTGGATACTTCAAGAGGAGAAACACTGCGCATCAATGTAATGTTACTCCCACCTTGAGGCTGAGTGATGTAATTATCTGAGTTTTTTGAGGTTTTGAATGTCTGAATGCTCCAAATCGTTTATTTTTACTCCTTTTTAGAACTTCAGTCTCTTCCACTATAGTATTGTATTGCATGGCCTAGAAAACTTGGCTGATTTCTGAGGATTGGAAGAAGCTGATCTGGATTTCTGAGGCGGTTATTGCAAAAGACTGATTGTAACATTGATTTGATCTGAAATTGCAGTTTGATATCACCTTTCCAGCAATTCCATGTTCAATTCTCAGTGTTGATGCCATGGATATCAGTGGAGAGCAACATCTTGACATTGTATGTGCAGCAAACAGGTTACATTGTCCAGTTACTAAGTTCCTAGTTTTCCCCAACCCCACATGATTTCATTCTCTTGAATGCTAGTTCTGTGTATAGAGTTAGATGACTTAATTTTCCTTTAGGATTATGGTTCTCATTGAGTTGTCAAGTTTAATGAGACTTGATCAAATAATCTCTGTGAAGTATTGTGTGCCACTCCACATGGCCGAATATCTGCTCCCTGTGCGTACCTGAGTATGTCATCTCCTAGTGGAAATAATAATATAAAGCTACAATTAGAATTGATTATGCCTGCTATCTTATTCGAGAGATATTATTGCACAGTTAGTTGTATGACACCTTCATGCCGATATATGTATCTTCAATTTGTAATTATGTTGGAGAGATTACTGTTTGCCAAGTCGAAACTTTCAGAAGATTATAAGATAATATAGATGCAAATATAGATGAGTTACAAAACCCCACTCTCCTAGTTTTTCTCTAAAATAGTTGGCTTCAATTCTTATATGCTCTTAGTATAACAAAAAAAACTGTCTTGAAGTTGTTGGAGAATAATTAGTTTATAAGGTAAAGCTTTTCTCTCTACAGGATTTGTAAAAAATGAAATTGATAAGTTTTTCTGATTGTAAAACAAGTCATCTTTAATTGTGATGAAGAGTTTTTTGTTTGGGCTTAATACTTGGATTGCCCCCTGAGGTTGTCCCAGAATCCCTGTTTATGTATTGAGTGATTTGGTGTGTAAAGTGATTCCAGTGGTCAAGGGTAGTGTAACAGGGATTTTAGGACAACCTCAGGGGCACTTCATGTATTAAGCCTTTTTTTTTTAATTTTTTTTTTTATAATTGAGAAATCCTCTAGTGTCAATGGCACTCAATTAAAAATCAATGTATAATTGGCCCATCCCTCCTCCCTTCTCCACTTAAATACTAAGCTTTTGTCATGATTCAAAGTCGTGACATGCGCCTAACCCACACATCACTCACCGAGCTCTTACCTCTAAGACCTAAGCCCTTAAAGAGTATTTTATACTTGTCATTATAATATCTTTACGGTGTGATTCTGGTTTAATTAGCTCTTTGCCTCTTTCTTGATATGGTTTATTGTTGGCCTTTTCCTATGGGGGTAAAATCAAGATAAAGTTGAGTAGCTATACATACTGTTGGAGTAAAGAATTTTACACTACTAATCTAGTTGATGGACAGGTTATAGTAGGTCACTTATTTATAGGCTGTTTACCAATCAATATATATTGTAGAGCTACAGACAATTGTTTTAAAAATGACCTGTTTTTTTTTTTGAATATTTTTACCTTTTCAATACGTAGAACTTAAACTCTTTATAATATTGGATATGCTTAAGTAACAAACCGAGCCTGTATCTTTTCGGGAAAATCAATGAAAATGAATTAGACCAAAAAGTAAATAAAAAAAAAAGGGTAAAAGGCGAACCATGCCAAAATCCTAAAAAATGTGAAAATCTTTATCAAATGACGTGAATAGTAATTTGTAGGTTTACTGATTTTTTAATGCAAATCGGTGAAAGCAGCTTTAATGAGAGAGTATACAACATAAGTATTTGGTAACTTGATTCTTCTAATGCCTTCCATCACATTTTTGTACCATAACAATGGCGCTCGGGCTAGTTCGCATGCAGCTCGACTAAGGCAACCACCTGCAAGCCACAACCACAAGCCGGGCACCTTATCCTAGGAAAAAACAGGAGGTGCTAGGTAAGCAAGTCCGCCAAGGTTAGGATAGTTTATGCCTGAGATAATGTTCTCAAGGGCTAAAATCGTTAAAATGTGCACAATGTCTATCAGGGCTACAAGTGTAAAATACAATTGACATGTGGGCTTTGGTTAAAAATTAGGTGCAATGAAGAAAAAAATAAAAATATATATGTAATGCAAGCAAAAATTAGCAACTATGCTCATTATGCTTTCCTTACCAATTAATATATATATTTTTTATCATGTTACCATTATCAACAAATATATCCTTTTTTTATGACCTAGAAATCCATCAAGGAGCCGACTTTTCGGGCCAACCACAGCTTTCGGAACTCTGGGAGGATAGGCCTTCCCCTCTACCCTTATCCACTTAAATACTAGACTTAGTTCGCTTGGCGCAGGACTTGAACTTGTAACCGAATACACAAGTCCCTCAATCTTTGTCAATTGAGCTGACTCCAGAGCTAATCAATATTTTTTTTGCCAATCATGTCTGTTCTTCAGTACCACATTATTCAAAGATAGAACTTGTAGGCAATGAGGAACACACCTTAGTGTGTAGCCTAAATGAGGTGAAGCGCGACCTTCTCTGAGCTGGCTTAAGCATGCCTAAAATGAGCATTTGACAACACTCGGTGAGGGCTGTGTAATAGGATCCAAACAGGGTCTCTTGATTTTTCTCCTATTCCTCAACCACTCAGCCAAAAAAAGAAAAGAAAAGAAAAGGAAAAAGTGTTCTTTTGTCCACATGTTTTTTCTTGCTCTTACATCCTACCTTGTTTGACATAACAATAACATGAAAGAATTATAATCTTCTAAATTGTATATGCTTGTCTAAGCTGATGGAGTTTCTTTGAAATGATCTTTAACTGCTATCTAGTAAGTATCTGCCACTACTGAGCTGCTCTCAGATTGTGAGGGTAAATGTGAGTTTTTCTTTGTTTATATTTTGTGTTGTTTTTCAGTATTTGATGCTTCGCTGATGTGTTGGGAGGCTCTGAGTCTTACTAAGTGTGTAATCTTCTCTTTCCTTGGAACTGACTAAGTTCTTTCCAAACACGCTAATTTCTTAATTATCAAGAAACAAAAGCTTAATTGTGTAAGACAAACAGTACATTGTAAACTAGGCTGCAAGAGGGCCTGTATGCAATGAAGCTAAGCGCATCACTCTCAGCTAGGTATGGGACATGCTATTATTGCAGTAGAAGCTAAGGCCATTTTGAAAATAATAACCAAAGTTGTGAAAGTGAAGATAATTGCAAGCTACTTGCACTATTTATTGGAATTCTAATGCCGATGGGTATGCCCTTTGGGTTTTTGTATGATGTGGTTATATTTATACTTGCAGAGACATGACATCATCAAGAAAAGAATTGATGTTCTCGGAAATGTTATTGAGACAAGGAAGGAGGGCATTGGTTCTCCTACGGTGAGATACAAGTTACTCTTTATGTTATCAAAAGTAGCTGATGTAAAAATTTATTAAGCTTTATTTCAAATTTTATAGCTGTCAAATATCTGGATTTAAAGAAATTGTTTTGGCTGCTATTTGCATTCTGGATTTTCATGGATCAAATAAAAATTATGACTTTTGATTTAAGAAGCATGCTCTATTTATTCCTTTCAAGCACTGAGTCTATGACTTTTTTCCAACAACAGATTGATAGGCCTCTGCAAAGGCATGGAGGAAGACTTGAGCACAATGAAACATACTGTGGTTCCTGCTATGGTGCTGAAGGGGTATGTTCCTACTTCTTGATGCTAGAAATCTCTCTTAGATTATGATTTAAGCTGTAGTATCCTCTTTGTAAATTTAATCTCATAGTTTTCTTTACTTTCATGCATCCAATCTTTTTGTTTGTCCTTGATTATACCACAATTACAGTTAATTATCTCATCAAACTGTTTCTTATACGTACCAACTCTGAATTCCTGTCAACTTTGCAGTCAGATGATCATTGTTGTAACACCTGTGAAGATGTTCGTGAAGCCTATCGAAAGAAAGGTTGGGCATTGACAAACCCAGATGAAATTGACCAGGTACGTTGAAAATTGATCATTGAAGGAGTTACATATTTTGTGTGTTTTCTTCTCCTCCAAATTATTCCCTGAAACTGAAGTCATTTTTCCTCCATGAAAGTTCGACTACCATGGCTTCTTTCTCATGTGAAAATAATAGATCTAAGAAATTAACAGTACTGAAATTCCATTTCGCATCTCGTATCGAAGTTACGCAACATAACATGGATGTGATAGAAGAGCTGTGAGCACTATGGTCTCACAATCTCAAAGAAACAAATGTGACATGATAATTTTTGTACGTGTATGTTGAATGGAATGAATGTGATTGATCTAACTTTTTTTCTTAACTATATGCAAAGGTCAATCGTGACCGTTCGACACTGTACATTTTATACATTAGCTGTTAGGATAGCATTTATTTGACGTTTGAAATAAGATTATATTCAATCGATTTTGTTTAGTAGAATTATATTACGGGTAATCACAGAAACCTTGTGTGATTTTTATTCTAATTATCAAGATATCTCATGTAATTTTCATATTAGCAAATCTTCTGCAATTAGTTTTATGTAAGACGACTGGCTCGGTTATGGCATCTCCAACCTTACCCTCTATTTTACTCTCCAAATATAGAGTTATCTATTTTTTCAGGCAACCAATTCCAACCCAATTCTCTATTTCACTCTCTAAAGAAGGATCTTCTTCTCTCTCCTCAATGTTGTATTATTATTTCTATTTTAAATCCGTTCTTTCTTTTTTCCAAATAATCCCCTATATGATTTTCATGTAATATAATTTTATTTTATTTTTCAAATTCTTTATATAATACTCCCTCTGTTTCAAAAAGAATGACTTAGTTTCCCTTTTAGTTTATTTCAAAAAGAATAACTCCTTTCTTTTTTTGGCAACACTTTAACTTCAACTTTTCACGTGACATTTTTAAGGCCACAAGATTAAAGGTCATTTTGGTACATTTGGCATAACTTTAATTTAGAACCACAAGATTAAAAAGTCTTCTTTCTTTTCTTAAACTCCGTTCCAAGTCAAACTAGGCCATTCTTTTTGAAACGGAGGGAATATAAATTTATATTTTATTCTAAATTTCTAAAGAACAACTATGAATAATTGAAAAAAGAAAATTAACAAAAACAACCGCAATCACAACTACAACTTCTCTAGATCATACATTAATTTTTTTTCGAATATTGTTAAATTTGGAAACGACCTACCGGATTATTAAATTATTATTGTGATTTTAAAAATTATTATGTTATGTATTGTATTGTATTGTATTGTTATCTTGTATTTAAATTATCATGTTATGTATTGTATTTTTAATTAAAATTTTCATTTTATCATTAAATCTTGTGCATTCTTCAGTGAAAATTAACAATAATATCAAAAATATATTCACTTAAAGTGACGAAAGTTTTAAAAAAATATTTGAAATATTATTAATTCGGGATGAAAGTAATATATATTAAATAATATATTTTTAAAAATGTTATATTACATTTAAAAAGAATTATGAATATTAGAGATTTAATTAATATCATTATATGTATGAAAAATAATATGTTAGTTACAAAATAATAGAAATAATAATATAATATTCAAAAAATGAAATAGAGAGTATGAATAATTGGAGAGTAGAGGATAAAATAGAGAGTGCTTGGAGAGGGCATTCGCTATTTTACTCTCCAAATATAGAGAATGGAGAGTAAAATAGAGTTGGGTTGGAGATGGTCTTAATGGGATGAAGTGCCTGTAGGTGACATTATCTTTTAAAAATGGATGTTTTTTTATCAGTAAAATATTAGTGACCTAATCCTATAGCATATGTACATCAATGTACAACTAATAATTGGGCATTCACGAAGTTGTCAAAAATTTACTTGGGATACATTTCAGAGGATTCTAGTTTTGATGATAGTACGGGAAATATGATTACCATACATCATTTCTGAAAAGGTGTTTAAGGAGTTGTTGATTTTGTACAACACATTTTTTCGAGCAACTTCGAAATAAAAAGCTTCCAAAACCCTGAAACTACTTATTTAACGGCTTGTATTTTAAACTCTAGAATATGGGTGAGTTTATTTCTTCCATTTCAAGAATTATTCTTTTTCAATAAACTTCATAGTTTCTACACATAATGCACAGAACTTAAATCACGAAGGATAAGAGTTTAAAATAAGAATTTGAAATTTAGCTTTATTGTTTTTCCTTTTTTTTATTTGGTAGAGATGCAAAGGAATAAAGTAAAACCATTTCAATAAATGTGAATGGGAAAATGTCAAACTCTGGAAGATTTAGATGCCGATTGCGAAAAGAGCAAGGAATAAGATGGTAGGGCAAAACCATCACTTCTGAGGATAAAGTGGTATGGTTTTCCCTTAATCCTCAACTAGGTGAGAGGTATTACTTTTAGGGATTTTCTTTAATCTGATCGAACCTTAGAATAGATTTATGTAATTAGTAGAACATTTCATTAATCAAAAGTTATCCATGTGACTGGGAGGTCACGAATTTGAGCTGTGGAAACAGTCTCTTGCGTAGATACAAGATAAGGCTGCGTACAATAGATCCTTGTGGTCTGGCCTTTCCCCGGACCCCGCTCATAGCAGGAGCTTAGTGCACCGGACTGCCCTTTTAAAAAAGTTATTAACTTATAGAATGGTAAGAAATTGAGTGTAAGCTGAATCTTTTAAATAAGTGTTTATTTTGAGAGATCAATTCTTTAGACCATTTTGTTTGACAAATAGTTGGATGGAAGTTCCTTTTTTGTTTATAAGAAATAAAGATGGAGCAAAACGTATCAAATGGGTGTTTGCTCTTGATGAATAGCATGCAACTTCTGCAGCATTTGGTTTGTGGGAAATATTAGCCAAACTAGAAATGGCGTCACAAGATTTAAAAAAAAGAAGACCCGTTTTGGATGTATGCACAGAAATTTAGTGATACCAACAAGACCTATATTAAATATCTCTTTTGTAACAAGATACAAAATGGTAATCTGAACGTTACAGCTTGTCCAAGTTTCCCAGCTCATGCGAAGGAAGAACTGCAAAAGTTTATCGGATAGAAATTGAGTTAAAGACTCAAATGTGATAAGATGTTGATTTATTTATGTTTTAGTTTTGATTTGCTTGTCCTATGGAGGATTTTGTGTTATCTACTTATTACTCCATTTAAATTGAACATTTCCTTGTATATTTTTTTATTTTGGTCTTTTAAAAAAAAAATTGCGCTTCGCTTCATGCTTTAAGAGAAGCAGGGCCTTGTTCGCTTTTTTCCGCTTCACGCTCCCCTAGCATAGCGTGATGACAAACTTCAAAATATGCTGCTTTTGCTTCATATATTTTAACATATTTTGCATACATATTATTCAATTAAATATGAAAAGATCACATGGTTATTGAGCTTTAATTATTTCATGATGTGCTGATCGAACTCATGGCTGATCTTTCTTCTTTCTCTTTCGAAATTCATATGAGTTAGTGTAAGAGAGAGGGTTTCCTAGAAAAGATCAAAGAGGAAGAAGGTGAAGGATGCAATATGTATGGGTTTTTGGAGGTCAATAAAGTGGCTGGAAATTTCCACTTTGCACCTGGGAAGAGTTTTCAGCAGTCAAATGTTCATGTCCATGATTTGCTCACATTTCAGAAGGATAGTTATAATGTAAGATGTTTTCGCAACTTGGTTCATCTGTTCAAGTTTGTTTTTTGGTGCCTTAATGTATCTTTATTAAAAATTACTTTCAACAGATTAGTCACAAGATCAATAGATTAACTTATGGAGAATACTTCCCAGGTGTTGTGAATCCTCTTGATAGGTACATCACTTTTGCTAGTCTTTACATTGTTTGCTGGTGTCTTTATATGATGGATGTACGATGACACGTGTATTTTGACTGTTCCTTTTTGTTTTCAATCCAAATTGCAGTGTGACATGGACACAAGAAACACCCCACGGCATGTATCAGTATTTTATCAAGGTTAGCATTTTTAACTGTGACTGCCCTCTTACTTTTCCTTTCTCCCCTGTTTCTGCTATTTACATGAAGTTCTGCGAGTTTGTAATTTTCACTTGATTTTGTGTTTCCTGGCTTACTTGTCATAGAGTGGTCAAGGATTAATGCCTAGAGCTTTCTTTTCCCCGTCCCCTGTCCCCAATTCTCTTGTCACTTGTACTTGTATTTGTTTTCTTTAAAGAGAGATAGATAGATAGAGAGAGGTAGTAGCTCTTTGAGTTACTGAGATTTAGTCCTTTAGTAAGTAGTTGGTTTTCCAAGCTTAAGGACCAATTCAACCTTTATGAAACTCCTATGATCAGTATGAGCTCATTTACCCAAGGCTATCCATTTGCCCAGTCTTGGTGGCAAAAACTTGAGACCTGTTCTTGTGGGCTATAGCAAGTTCCCAGTGGACTAGTTGATGTATACACAAGCTGGTGCATGCCCCACTTTATCCCCCAAAACTGATAATCGTGTAATCTATCAAAAGAAGAAGGAAAGATAATCATTTCTAAAGATGCAGAGTACTTCCTTTTCGCGAGTCAATGTTTTCTCGTTCCGAGTAATTCAAAAACAATTTACCTTTCTAGGAAAGGAAGGTTCCATTACACTATCAAAAAGAGTTAGAACAGACCCTATTTCATACCGAGACTACTTTTCCTTTTTCTCCTTGAGCCGAGGGTCTATCTGAAACAACCTATCTGCCTCCCAAGGTAGGTAGGGGTAAGGTTTGTGTACACACCCCTTTTTACGCACGGCGGATAGGGTTTTTCCAATTTAAGTGACGTTATTGATTTAGGGATTATTTTATTTTTCTTTTAGAGTCGCCACTTGGAATTGAGTTATGGTGTTCCAAGTCATCTTTTGTTTAATCCCTAACCAAAAGGAAATAACTCTTTATTTGGTCTGCGAACTAGAAATTCGGGTAAGGAATTCTGTTGACCGAGGGGAAGGTATTACGCATCCCTCGAGTCCCATGATTCTAGCACGGTCGCTTTTATTGACTTATACTTATTTTAACTATTTTTTGGATATATTTTTATAGGTCATGATTTGCTCACATTTTTTATTTGTTGAACTTTTATTTGGTCTCGATCTAGATACGTAACCGCATTCTTGATCTTGACGTTTAGAGACATAACTGTCTTCTTTGCATCGCACCTAATAATTGTTTATAAGTCTTACTTTAAATTAATAAAAGTTAATTATATTTTTGGACAAGGTGCATCATCGCATCCTTGAGTTTTTTTTTAATGTCTGAAGAAAGATGTTTAATCACATTCTTAATTGAAATCATTTTTTTTTCTAACGTGCCCAAACTCTTACTCTTATTTTTATGAATTCAAGATAACAAATCTTTTTGTTCTATTATTATATTAATCAATGATATTTTTAATTAAACTAGTCCCTATATCCGAGGATTCAACCAACCTAAAATGGAGTAAATTCAAGTTCAATAATATAACTTATTTGTTTGTTTATCGGGTAATGACTCATTTATCCAAAAATACATAAATTAAAATAGCCAATTGACATCAATATTAAGCTACAACAATGTCATAAAAATAGTGGCTTAGGCACAACTAACATTGAATAACAATAAAAAAAAATTCCTTACATAATAGGATTTTATTCATCTCTTAGAGATGTGCACTAAGAAATAACACAAATAATAACTCAAGATGACTAAACATGTGAGCAGTTTATTT
>JAJONR010008774.1:0-26017 GCA_029582245.1 Solanum etuberosum
AAAGTTTAGCAAATGTGAATTTTGGTTAAGGTCCGTAGCTTTCCTTGGTCATATTGTGTCAAGCAAGGGTATTGAGGTAGATCCTAAGAAGACGGATGCGGTCAAGAGTTGGCCTAGACCTCTAACTCCTTCGGACATTAGAAGCTTTTTGGGTTTGGCCGGTTATTATAGAAGATTTGTTGAGGGGTTTTCCTCCATTGCTTCTCCTTTGACGGCTTTGACTCAAAAGAAGGCTAAGTTCATATGGTCGGAAGCGTGTGAGAAAAGTTTCCAAGATTTGAAAGATAGAATTACTTCCGCTCCGGTGTTGACCTTACCGGAAGGGACGGATGGTTTTGTGGTTTATTATGATGCCTCAAGAATTGGCCTAGGATGTGTTCTAATGCAAAATGGGAAATTTATTGCCTATGCCTCAAGGCAACTTAAAGTCCATGAGAAGAATTACCCTACTCAGGACCTAAATTAGCGGTGGTCGTATTTTCTCTAAAGATTTGGAGACATTATTTGTATGGAGTTCATGTTGATGTGTTTACCGACCACAAAAGTTTGCAATATGTGTTTAATCAAAAGGATTTGAATCTTCACCAAATGAGATGGCTTGAGTTATTGAAAGATTATGCCATGAGTGTTCTTTATCACCCCGACAAAGCTAATGTGGTGGCGGATGCCCTTAGCCGGTTATCTATGGGTAGTGTGGCTCATATTGATGAAGAAAAGAAAGAGTTGTTTCGAGATGTGCATAGATTGGCTCTATTAGGTGTTCGACTAGTGGACTCCATCAAGGGTGGTGTTATGGTTCACAATGGTTCCGAATCATCTCTTGTAGCCGATGTGAAAGAAACAAGGTCTTGATCCAATTTTGGTAGAATTGAAAGAGATGGTACTTAAGAAATCCGTTGATGCTTTCTTCCAAGGGGGAGATGGGGTACTTAGATACCAAGGCCATTTGTGTGTCCCAAACATAGATGAATTGAGGGAACAGATCTTGACTGAAGCTCATGGTTCACGGTATTCCATTCACCCGGGAGCCACCAAGATGTACCGTGATTTACGGAAAGTCTATTGGTGGAACGAGATGAAGAAGGATATTACGGGGTTTGTGGCTAAATGTCCAAATTGCCAACAAGTTAAGGTTGAGCATTAGAAACCGGGAGGTTTGTCCCAAGATATTAGCATTCCTACTTGGAAGTGGAAGGATGTGAATATGGACTTTATAGTGGGATTGCCACGTACCCGACACCAATATGATTCGATTTGGGTCATAGTAGACCGAATGACGAAATCGACTCATTTCCTTCTCGTCAAGGTTTCCTATTCGGCAGAGGACTATGCCAAGTTATATTTGAGGTAAATGGTAAGATTGCATGGTGTGCCCTTGTCCATTATCTCCAATAGAGGTACGCAGTTTACTTCCAGTTTTGGAAGACATTCCAAAAAGGTCTTGGCACAAAAGTGAAGCTTAGCACGGCCTTTCACCCACAAATCGATGGGCAAGCGGAGCGAATGATCCAGACTTTGGAAGATATGTTGAGAGTATATGTCATCAATTCCAAGGGAAGTTGGGATGATCACTTTCCATTGATAGAGTTCGCTTATAATAATAGCTACCATTCTAGTATTGGTATGGCCCTCTTTGAAGTTCTTTATGGTAGGAGGTGTAGATCCCCTATTGGGTGGTTTGAAGTGGGTGAATTTGCCTTAATCGGGCCCGGGTTAGTTCATGAGGCTATCGAAAAAGTTCGACTCATTAGAGAGAGGTTGAGGACCTCCCAAAGTTGACAAAAGTCTTATGCCGATGTTAGAAGCAGAGACCTTAAGTTTGAGGTTAGTGATTGGGTCTATTTGAAAATCTCACCCATGAAGGGTGTGATGAGATTTAGGAAGAAAGGAAAACTTAGTTCCCGATTTATAGGCCCATATCAAATCATGAGACGTGTTGGTAAGGTTGCTTATGAGTTAGATTTGCCAAATGAGTTGTCAACCGTTCATCCCATTTTCCATGTCTCTATGCTTAAGAAGTGTGTTGGAGATCCGACATCCATAGTTTCCCTTGAAGGATTGGGAGTTGATGAGAGTCTTTCATATGAGGAAGTTCCAGTCGAGATTTTGGACCGGCAAGTTAAGAAATTGAGGAACAAGGAAGTTGCTTCCGTGAAGGTTTTCTGGAGAAACCACTTAGTTGAGGGTGCTACTTGGGAGGCCGAGGCCGATATAAAGTCCCCATATCCTCATATTTTTCCTTCTACTCCTATTTCTAGCTTGAGGTAATAAATTTCCTCTTGGTTTATCTTATGATTTTAAGTCATGTGTGTTTTATGTGTTTCCATGATTTCCTTATGATTACGCATGTTCATGAATTGCTAAAGTTGTGAAAGAAATGACCTATGTGACTTATTTTCCTCATGTTGTTGTGTATTAAGCATGAGTTACCTATAGACTTCATGAGATGAGTTGTTGAACATGCCTTGACTGGGAGTGGAGATTTCCCCCTTGTGCTTTGAGTATTGATTGCATATAGGCTCCATGAGATTGTGTTGAGCATGCTTTTGAGTTTGGAGATGATAGTTCCTCCTTAAGTGTAAGAAATCTGAAAATTTAATGTATATTGGGTTGTTAGATGTAGTTCCTACTTCCTTAAGGTGCATTGAGTAAGTTTGGCTTGGAGTTGATGTTTCCTCCTTCGATGTGTGCATTTTGATGAGTTGCATGCATGATGGGCTCCTAGTCTTGAGTCTTTTCGTTTAGAAAACGTGCTTAGAATCTCATTCGAGAATGAATATTCTCAAGGGGGAGATATTGTAACACCCCGAACTAGAGATAGAGGGCATAACATGTTGTAACCCAAGGTACCACTTCACAGTGACCAACCAAGCCCCGTGGGTGAGACCACGCCCCGTGGATGGGCACCAAGAAGACTGCCTAAGGCAGTGAACCACGCCAGGACCCACTCCCCACCGATGGGTCCACGGCTCATGGGTAGGGGGTCCGTAGATGGGCGAATTTCTCTGTATCTACCCACACTTGACCAGGACGGACCGTAGGTCCATCCACGGTCCGTCGGTGGGGTCTCGTGGGTGGAGTCTGGGCGGCTGAGTTGAGGGAACAATGGGACTTTCCAGTTTTAATTAAATTGAAGTGGTGTCGTTTTGCTTAAGTCTAGACCACCTACATAATTATTTTTAACCCCCAAAATCCCCCATTCAATTCATTCTCTCAAATTCAAAAAAGAAAACCCCAAACTCCTCTAAAAAATTCTCTCTCTAGAAGTTGGAAGAAGAAGGAAGAAGAAATTGAAGCTAAGGTCAAGTCAAGTCTCCAATCTTCAAGCTTGTGAGGGATTTGTAATCAAGGTATGATGGCTTTTCATCCATGGATTCCTTCCATCCACGGAGTTCCCTAGAATTCCCCCAATTTGATGAAGAATTCCCCAATTCTAGCTAGGATTTCTTCCAATGTTGTGGGTTATGATGAATATTGACCCAATTGAGTGGATTATGGTTTTTTATGGTTGAATTGATAGAATTTCATGTAATTAGGATGAAAGTACATGTACCCATGCCTATTCCATGACTCTAACCTAAAATTGATATAATTGGGTTGATGCCATGAAGGGAAAATTTATGGGTTTAGGCTTGTCCTTATAGGATTGATGATTTATGATTAGAATTGCTTTAGAATGAAGCTTAGATGATGATCATGATATGTAGTGCTTTGAGAGTAAAGCTTATGATATGAATTGTTGGTAATTGATGTTATTGTTGAGGAATGGATACTTCCCACATGAATTGCTTAATTATGAATGTATGAATGTGAAAGGTTTACTCACATGAATGATTCTAGGTTTGAAAGGATTGCTCAACTAAAATGAATCTAGACTAAAAGACTATGTAATTGATGAGGCTAGAGGCGATTACCCTTGACCTCCCTATGAAAGGATATGAGGCGATTCTCCTATTCCTTAGAATTGAACAAGAGGTGAGTCCCCACGTTCTTACTATGATGAATAGACACAGAGGTGAATACCCATGATCCTTATGAAATGGTGTGGAGGCGAGTACCTGCATCATGTGATGAGATTGTGGAGGTGAGTACCCGCGATCTAAGAGTAAGTAAGGCAAAAGGCGAATCCCCTTGTATTTAAAAGTAAGTATGAACTATGAGAAATATGATGTAAAGAATGAATAGCTTGGATTGTTGCTTGAGATGCCTTCCATGAGGTAAATTGACTAGAGGCGGATGACCCAAGTCATGACTAAGGATGAGTAAGGTTACTTGAGAAGTATTCCTTTCTTATTATGATACCCCTTTATGTGCATTGATTATGCTTATGGTTTATGTTGACTAACCATGATGTTTATGTTGGTTATGCTAGCTATCATATTTAGTACTTGATTGTACTAACGCATACTTTTCCTACATTCTTATCAAATGTAGGGTCCGGTGACTTAGATCCTAACACTCGTGGCTAGCTTCATTATTGATCAAGGAAGTGAATATTTTGTGAGTCCTCATTGGGTTCGAGGATGTGATCACCCTTTTCTTTTATGTCTTTCTTTTGTCTTGGACTATTGTATGGGTTGTGTCCCAAGACTTTACTCTTGTTGTTTAGATGGTTTGAGACTATGGTATTAGACTTCCGCTCGTTTTATAAAAGACTTCGATTGTATTGAAATGTTTTAAATTTTTGCACCTTTTTCTATTACTTTATGTTATGATATGCTAAGTTGGCTTGTATGAGGCCCCTCGGGGTCTTGTGCACCTTGTTACATCTAGGGGGTACCCCTGGTTCGTGACAATAGGATATTTGTTCTTGATTGTGACTTTGTTCAACTGACGATAGTCAATGCATATTCTGAGAGAACCGTCTATCTTTTTCATGGAGAGATACTGTGTCTGATGAAGACCTTATCTAGAAGGTCTTTCAACTGCTCTTTCAATTCCTTAAGCTCGGCTGACGCCATTCTGTAAGGAGGAATCGAAATGGGCCGGGTATCTGGAAGGAGATCTATTCCGAAGTTGATTTCCCTTTTGAGAGGAACTCTGGGTAGATCTTCTGGAAACACTTCTGGAAACTCATTTACTACTGGGACTGACTCAAGAGTTGGGATTTCGGAGTTTGAATCCTTAACCCGAACAAGATGATAGATATCCCCTTTGGAAATTATTTTTCTAGCCTTAAGGTAAGAGATGAATCGACCTATAGGCGCTGAGCTACTACCCTTCCACTCTAAGACAGGATCGTTTGGAAACTGAAACCGAACGATCCTAGTTCTACAATTGACTGAGGCATAACAGGAATGTAGCCAATCCATGCCTAGAATGATATCAAAATCTACCATTTCTAGCTCTACAAGGTCTGCTAAGGTGACTTTCTGAGAAATTGTGACAGGGCAATTTATGTATACCCGTCTAGCTATAAGTTGGTCACCAACTGGAGTAGAGACTAAGAAGGGTTCTGAGAGAGTTTCTGGACTGACACTAGGGGTGTCAATGGTACGGTTCGGTCGGTTATTTTAAAAAAAATATACCATCTCAATTTTTCGGATATTTTATTTTATATAACCAAAATTAAACTTTTTAAAACCATCCCAATCATATCGGTTTCTCTTCGGTATCGGTACGGTTCGGTTAATTTTCAGTTATTTTTTACTTTTAAAATATCACCTCAAAATATGTTCTTGAAGTAACACTTTAATTCTTTACCAAGAATACAAGAATATAAAACATTGTTGCCGTATTGTTTGATCTTAAATATTTAACATGAGTGTTTGGATATGTTTTGTTGTATTATTTGATAGAGTATCTATGATAGTATCTTTTAATTTTAAACCTAATTAAGTAAAGGCTAATTAAAGATCAAAGACCTAAAGTCGTCTAGTCACCAGAGGCCTAGGACCTACGTTATATTTATATTTGAAAAATGTTATAGAATAAATTTATATATTAAATTTAACATATCATTAATACATAAAATATATTTACATACATGTAAGGTTATTCGGTTCGGTTCACGAATTTTTCAGTTTTTTTCATGAATTAAAAAAACCATCCCAATTGTTCGGAACGGTTATACACTTGAATAAAAGTCCACGGTTTTATTGAAAAAATGGCATAAATCGGTTCGGTTAGGTTCGGTCGATTCGGTCGGGCTTTTCATATTCTTTTGACACCCCTAACTGACACTGAAGTTTACTGCTATATAGGGAGTTACAAAAGACAGTGTAGCCCCTGAATCTAACAATGCATAAACATCTAAATGAAAGACTCGTAACGTACCAGTGACCACATCAGGAGAATTTTCCTGGTCCTGGCGATCCTGGAGAGCATAACCTGTTCTGGCGCTGACCGCCACTTGTACCAGACGAGGCACCCTGCTGAGTGGGGTGACCTGCTGGCGTTGCTGAAGTAGTAGACTGAGCCCTATTACCTCCATGTCTTTGCCTGGCAGAAGGGCAATCCTTCAACCTATGACCAGGGCCACACCCAAAGCACCCTTCCCTGCTTGCGAGACACTCTCCCGGATGGTTCTTACCACATTTTGGATAAGTTGGGAAAGTCCTGTTACCTGAAGTACTCCCCTGAGACTTAGAGCCTGATGCCCTACCTTTCTGATCCTGTCGAAACTTGGGGGATGGAGCACTAGCTGATGAAGGTGCTGGGGCTGTAGACCTTTACTGAAACTGTGAGTGATTTCCACCGCTCGACTTTTGCTGTGAGTATTCATAATTTCATGTTCTGGCCTTTTTGTTAACCTTAGCCATTTCCCTAAGTTTATCTCCCTCAACTTGCTGAGCATGAGTCATTAGTCTATAGATATCCATATCCCCTAGAAGCATATCATACCTGCACTCGGTCTTAACTAAATCGGATACTCCAAACAAGAACTTGCTCATTTATGCCCTCGAATCAGCAACCATACCTGGAGAGCTGAGTGAACTTCAACCCATATTCTTGGACTGACATTGAACCGTGCTTCAAATTCATAAACTCTTGCACCTTAATTTCTCTCAACTCCCGTTGGAAGAAACTGTCCAGAAAAGCTCTAGTAAACAATCCCAAGTCACAGGAGCTACATCTGCACCCCTGTTGTCTTTCCACTGAGTGAACCAGATATGAGCCACATCCTTAAGTTGATAGGATGCTAGTTCAACACTCTCAGTTCCAGTCACTTGCATTACTCCAAGAATTTTCTTAACCTCATCAATGAAGTTCTGTGGGTCCTCACCAACCTTTGACCTTAGAAATTCTACCGGATTCATACGAATAAAGTCTCAAACCCTAGCTGCAGCTGATCCACCATTCGTGTTTTTAGGAACTGTGGCCTGCTGATTGTTCTGATTGGCTACACTCTGAGCCAAGAGCTGGATTGCATTCTGAAATTCTACATTCGTAACCTCATGGTTCGGGACTGGAGGAACTGCGTTATCATTGCGTGCATTAGCATTCTGTGCGTTAGTTCAACGAGGAGGCATGATCTGAAATGGAAAACGACGGATTATAAAGGAGAAGTTGGATCATACCTCACGTATGATAAGAATAGCAAAGAAAGTGAAGTTTTTCTTAAAACACTTCATAGCCTCCCCTTCATAGGTGTGGTGCGCTTCAAACTCATGAAAGAGACTCTACTTAGTGCAGCTTTCAAACACCCTAGGACTCTTGAACCTAATGCTCTAATACCAAGTTTGTCACTCCCCGAGGCTACCCCTTTGACGTAACACTGGACCTAGGATCACGAGTGACCCCAATCTAACCCTGAGTCTGGCATAGATCAAGCATACTGGAAATAACTGAGTAAAACATGTACTAAGTGGAAGCTAAAAACAACGGATGTATGAAAACGGGGAAAACCCCAACTAGTCTGAATATATATAAAATAATATACAAGTTTTAGTGAAGACTGAAACAACACTTAACAACTGTCAAGCTGAATATATTACTATATCTGAAAAGCCTCTAACTGAGTTCAATTGCTGGACAGGCCCCCAGCTAACTCTAACAAAACTAAAACTTAAAATAATGACTAAAATGAAAGCATGTTTATTATCCTCGGAATATGAGGACTCACCACTGAAGCTACTGAATACAGACCGAGAATTGATCTAAACGTGATCTGGATGTTGAGTACCAGAACCTACATCATGAAAGGATGTAGCGCAGAGTATGCGTCAGTACTTGGAATGTACTGAGCATGCATGATATAGATATACTAAGCAAAGCAAATACATATGAGCTAAACAAAGCATAACTGAGAAATGACATAATCTTAGCAATAATATAAATACTGAAACATAACTGAAAAGCTAGGCTGAATGCAATGACCAAGTACTAATCATGAAGATAACATGATGAACTGTATACTGATATAAATGCTGAAAACCTGGTCAAATGCACTAAGAGTCTGACTGTGGGGGCTACTATTAACTGACATAAACCACGTGAGCTAAACGTAGAGTCCGATGTATACGCCCCATTGAGAGGACCCAATATACCTTGTCAGGGGTATAAACACATGATTATGGCGTGATCACTAATACTGATGCCCAACAGAGGGGACTTATAATCCTACGTGGGTAAGTAATTCTGGGACTATAAGGGTATGTTGAACCCTAGTCCAACTCGGTGCTAAGTCTACTCCCAACTGAATACATATGAAGCTAAAATGCACTAAATACTGACATGTTAACTGAGAATGCAACATTTATATACTGAGAATGTGACATTCGAAATCTGGAGCATGATTTTCTATTTAACTAACCTAGCAAGTATAATTCATGAACTAAGATAATTTACACAAACTAGGGTTCTGAGTTTTATACAAGAAATTATGCAAAGTTTCCAAGAAAACATGTTATTTATACTATGGATTCTATATCAGCTGAAATCACAATAAATTCCCAAGATTTTATAAACCCTAGGTCTAAACAAGCTATGTAGAATCAAGGAACTGACTGAATTCTAGAGACCTAGTAGATGAAAGGAACCCAGTAGTGAAATCCCACATACCTGGTGACAAAATCTACGGAAAAATCCTTTGGATTTCAGGGCTGAACTTTGAGAATACTGTTGCTTGTTCTTGAAAGAACCTGACGCCTCTTTCTCCTCTTTTTGTTCTAACTTGGATGCTTTTTGGAGAATGAGGGTTTTGGGTATGTCTGACTAGATTATTAGGCTTAGACTGACTAAAACGATGTAGTTTAGGCATGAAACAACGTAGATTAAGTGCCTAATGCATAGGGAAAATGACCAAAATGACCCTGACTTAAAACTGACAAGTGCCATCTACTAGAGGGCTGACGGGCCATCGTTTGAACTACCAACCGTCGACTGGGTCATGGTTCATGCTCTACCGATATGGTTTCACTAAAACGAGCATAACTTTTTACTCTGAGCTTGGATTTTAGTAAACTCAGTGGTATTGGAAAGAGGATTCAATTATCTTTAATTTGATAGGTTATGGGCCAACTAATTCATTTTTCGCCAAAAGATATGACCATTTGAAGTTGATCCAATAGTCCTTCTTATCTAAATAACTGCTTACACTCACCAACGGCCTGACCTACGGTCCATAGGTCCAACCACGGCCGTACTGGTCGGCCATGGGTGGGATCAGAGACCACCAATCATGGACCCCAATGACGGAACCCCACCTACGGACCGTGTGTCAAACCAAGGACCGTCAGTGGCTTCCGTTGGTTTGTACCAGGTCCTGGAAAGCTACATTTTTCTACCTTGTTGAATCCGAGGTGTTACAACAACCGACATTTGAGGATTGTACTCCAGTGGTTGAGAGAAGAGAAACTTTATGCCAAGTTCTTGAGTGTGAGTTTTGACTTGATTCAGTGGCATTCTTAGGACACGTGGTGTCCAAGAAGGGCATTTGAGTAGATCCAGCCAAGATTGAGGCAATGAAGGGTCGGACCAAACCTACATTAGTTATGAGATCCGGAGTTTTATGGGACTTGCAGGCTATTACAGACAATTTGTTCATAGCTTCTCCACAATTGCATCTCATTTGACCAGATGGACTCGACAGAGTGTGAGCTTTTAGTGGTATGATGAGTTGAAGAGAGATTTCAAAAGCTCAAGTCCTTGTTGACTTTGGCTCCTGTTTTGACCTTACCCAAAGAGGGTGTAGACTTCACTGTTTATTACGATGCTTATGGAGTCGAGTTAGGTTGTGTCGTGATGCAGAAGGGTAAAGTGATTGCATATGCTTGTAGACATTTGAAGACCCATGAGATAAACTACCCTACTCATGATTTAGATTTGGTAGTTGTAGTGTTTGTGCTTAAGCTATGGCGACATTATATGTATAGGGTTCATTATGAGGTCTTCACGGATCATCGGAGTCTTCAGTACATTTCAGTCAGCATGATCTAAACTTGAGGCAGCGTAGACAGATTGAGCTACTGAAGGACTAAGACATCACCATATTGTATCATCTAGGGAAAGCTTATGTGGTGACTGATGCTTTGAGTAGGAAGACTTCTAGTATGGGAAGTCTTAATGCTATTAGTGTGGAGGAGAGACCACTTGCTAGGGATGTTCAGAGGTTAGCCAACAGTCTTATCCGGTTACAGATTACTTAGGATGCGGGTGGTTTAATTGCTTTAATAGAGGCCCGTTCTTCCTTAGTGGAGCAGATCCATGAGTGTCAGTTTGATGATGAGAATCTGTGTCTCATTTGAGACAAGGTGATGAGAGTGGTAGCCAATGAGGTTGTCCTTGATTATGAGGGTATCTTGAGGATTGGAGGCAGGATTTGTATGCCCAAGGTGGGCGATTTGATTAGATTGATTCTTGAGGAGGCCCATTGTTCCCAATATTTTATCCATTCGGGTATGGAAAAGATGTATCGTGATCTGAGCATGCACTATTGGTGGTGTTGTATGAAGAGGGATATTACAGATTTTTTTTGAGGTATTTGATTTGCCAACAAGTCAAGTGTGAGCACCAGCGGCCCAGAGGTATATCTCACAGGATGCCTATTCCAACTTGGAAGTGGGAATGAATCACTATGGACTTTGTTGTGGGACTACCTACGACCATGGGTGGTTATGACTCCATTTGGGTGGTTGTTGACAGGCTGACCAAGTCTACCTATTTCATCCCGATTCGGATAAAGTATATAGCGGAGAAGTTGGCCGAGCTTTATATCATTCAGATTGTGCGACTATATAGAGTCCTAGTTTTTATTGTGTCTGATCAAGGTTCTTTGTTCACTTCCCATTTTTAGAAGGCATTGCAGCATCGTTTGGGTATTCGGTTAGATATGAGTACAACTTTTTACCCTCAGACAGATAGTCAGTCCGAGCGGAGTATTCAGGTATTGGAGGACATGCTTCGAGCTTGTGTGATCGATTTTGGTGCTAGATGAGATCGACATTTGCCCTTAGTAGAGTTTTCCTACAACAACAATTACCATTCCAGTATTTAAATGGCCCCATTTGAGGCATTGTATTGTAGACGGTGTAGATCTCCGATCGGATGGTTTTATTCAGCTGAGATGAACTCATTAGATACAGACTTTCTTAGAGATATTATGGAGAAGGTTTATATGATCCAGGGTAGACTGTTCACAACCTAGAGTCGATAGAAGAGTTACATAGATCAGAGAGTTTGAGCTCTAGTGTTCATGGAGGGTAATCATGTTTGGCTCCGAATGTCACCCATAAAAGGTTTGATGAGGTTCGTAAAGAAGGGCCAACTTAGCTCTAAGTTCATTGAAACCTTTGAGATTTTTAGTCATGTGGGAAAGGTGGCCTATAAGTTGGTCTTGCCACCTAGATTGTCAGTTGTGCATCTTGTATTCCATGTCTCCATGCTTCAAAAGTACGTGCCGAATGAGTCTCATGTACTTTCTCTTGATTCGGTTGAGTTGGGTCCAGACTTATCTTTTGAGGATGAGTGTATAACCAACTTGGATAGGCAGGTCTGAAAGATTAGGACAAAGGAGATTGCTTTAATGAAGGTGCAGTGGAAACACCGTTCAGTTGGTGAGGCGACTTGAGAGACAGAGTCGGATATGTGTGCCACACATCCTCAACTTTTCAAAGCTTCAGGTATTTTCTTTTGCTTTATGTTCGTGGACGAGCATGATTTTTAGTGGTGAATGTAATCACCAGTTGGTCATTTTTGAAAAGTTGCATGAATTTTCCATTTTTCACCTCCTACTTTTGACCCCGAGTTGAGTTTATTGAGTTTTGAACGTTAGTTTCGAACTTTGATTTTAAAGTTAAGAATTTGGTAAGATTTGAGTTTGAAAGCCTAATATTGTTAAGAAATTGGTTTTTGATTTCTTTTGGAGTTTCGAGTGTCAGAATGGAAATCTGTCAATTCCATCGGTCCTAGAATGTGGAATTTGGTTTGCAAGAGTTATTGGTTTCAGATATGGAGTCCTTTTGAGGATTTGAGGTCTCAAGTTTTATTTTTTGTGGAAATGTAGCCTTTAGGTTGACTTTGGTCAATATTTAGGGTTCAGATGCTTGAATTGGAATTCCAAAAATTTTGTTGGATTTGAAGAATGATTCTAAACCTAGGTGAGGTTTTGATTGATTTTTAAGAGGTCCCGAGCTTGTTTTAGCTTTTTTAGGCGTTGTGTTAGTTTCTTGTGGTTTTCACAAATGTTGAGTCAAGAAGACCTCGGATTCGTGTTTGATGATTCCATTAGTTCTGAAACGTCGAGTATAATTGATTTGCATATGTGGTATGTATGTACGGGGTTCCAAACAAATTTTGAGGGCCCTTTTGATGATTTAAAAATTGGTTGTATTTGTTGGTGTCTACATGCCTCGTTTTGTGAAGGCTAGTCGCTTAAGCGACCTTGGCATAAGCGAGAGCCTCTTCGCTTTAGTGACCTTCGCAAAAGTGAAAAAGGCTTCACTTTTGCGAGAGGTGCCATTTTTGCGGGGTTCGCTTTTACGACATCAGAGAGGGGTTTTGACCTGCAATTTTGGGGTTTAAGCCCCATTTTCTATTTTTGAGCTTGGTAAACCCTTGGAGGCGATTTGTGAAAGGATTTCTTGTGCTAAATCATTTGGATAAGCTTTTATGATCCTATAACTTCATTTTCCTTTTATTATTTTTGGATTTCAACATCAAAATTTGAGATTTTGATTGGCAAATGGTAAGGTTTTTCAAGAACTCAAGTTCTAAACTAAAATGGAGATTGTGAACTAACTTTAAGTCCTTTTTAGAAATGATTTTCACCAATAGGTTAAAAATGTCTCAAGTAATGATTTCAAGTAATGAATTTCGTATTCAAACATCATTTTCAAAATTGGGTTTTGTTGATTGACCCATTTTTTAAAGTATATGAGTTGGATATTGTTGTTTCTGGAAATTTAATGTGAATAGTTGATTGATATAGATTGTTTCGCTTATAACATATATTGGAAGGGGAAGAGTCAAGTCTTGGAGTGACTAGTTGATTGAATTACGACAAGTGATCATCTAAACCTTATATTCTAGTAGAATTCGTGTATTTCTTTCATTGTGTGTGTTGAAAGTAATGTGAATGAGGTGAAGGGTTAATTGTCCACTTGATAAATATTAACGAATAAAAAAGAGTTGAAATGAAAATTTTATGTGTTGATCATACTGCTTGTGAATTGCCTTGTGGTGACCCATGTTTGATTGATTGATGAAATGCTTGATAGCATGAATGTGGACTTGAATTGCTTGAATTGTTGTCTCTTCCTTATGGTGTGAACTTGCTTATGTGCATTGATTGATGTACACCGTGATGAGACTTGTGATGTAAAGTCGATGGAAAATGGTTCTAACTAGTGAAATGATGTAAAGCCGATGGAAAATGTTTCCAGCTAGTTAAATGATATAAAGTCGATGGGAAATGATTTCGGCTACTGAAATGATGTAAAGCCGATGAGAAATGGTTTCGGCTAGTGAAATGATATAAAGTCGATAGGAAATGATTTCCGCTAGTGAAATAATATAAAGCCGATGGGAAATGGTTGCGGCTAGTGAAATGATATAAAGTCGGTGGGAAATGGTTCCATCTTGTGAAATGATATAAAACTGATGAAAAATGGTTCCGGTTAATTAATTGACATAAAGCCAATGGGAAATGGTTCTGACTAGTGATTTGATATAAAGCCAATGAAAAATGATTTCGACTAGTAATATTGTGGCGATGAGAAATGATTCCTGGAAGAAATTGATTATTGTGATTTGATGCATTTTGATGCTTATGTTTGACTTACTAGTTAATTGTGATTGATGTACTTGTTACGTGTGATTGATCTACTTGATATTGAGATTGACTTACTTGATACGTGTTGGTTGTTGAATTGTGACTATTGGACTGTGATTATTGAGCCTTGTGAGTTGTGTATTATAGAACTATTAGGTTGGGTTGATTTCTGTGCAGGTTGTAGTTTGAGAAGGTTCGATTGGGATGAAAGAAGTATTAGTTTTCTAGCTAGTTGCTTTGTTTTTTAGGTTGCTTGTTGGGTACCGTGTTGTTGGTACTCACCCTTTTCTTCCGAGCTCGGTATAGTGTGATTGCTCTTTCTTTCTCATCTCGGCTCCGAGGCTTTTTAGAGAACTGTTGAGAGGTAGCTGCTTGTCGTCCTGGCGGGCCCTCTTGTTCTTTTTTTATTATTCTTTGTTCTATTTGAGAAACAAAGACTTTAGACTTGTAATTATTTCTTAATTCCACACTTTATGTATTCGTGACAACCAGATTTTGGGGTACTAATAGAAAGAATAAGTTTTCCACTTTTATCTTGTTTATGTTTTATAGTTCTGTATTTTCTTTCGTTTCGTTGGGTTAAGGATGACTTGTTTTGGTGAGAATAGACAAGTGTCATCACGTCTATTTTTCGATCGTAACATTATAATCCTTCACAATAGTACTTATGCCAATTACGATTTATTTAGAGTTGTCTCAAATTATATGTTACCTCCTTCAAAATCTGCATGAAACTTAAAAAAAAATATTACTTGCCATATGATTCGTTCACACACTATCAAGTCATCATTTTTTTTGACTTCTTGTAGTGTTCATGTGATATAGAGTAATTACTTTATTTTAGGTACTCAAATTGGCTTAGGTACTTTAAAGTTTGATTTGAAACTACTAGAACTAGGTTTGGGTATTAAACTTATCTAGCAAAATCTACAAAAAGAAATCTGCATTTATAATATTTATGACAAGATTTACTACAGTAATAGCAGAATTGTGAAAAATCATTTCAATTGAGTGACATACGAGTTGACTCTATGGAACTAGAATTGTTACTTTGAGGTGCAAACTCATTTGACTTGTTATTGCGAGTCAGACTTATTTGTCTTGTTATTAGTGACATGGCTATAATAAATCTTATTAGGAAAAGATTTGTCATTGATAATTTTTTCACTAGTAGAATTATTGATATGAGTCGACTTGTTATATCTGATTGAGCTTTGACTGGAGTATTTACGCATGCCATTAAGTTGTATTTCCAAATCGTGATTTTCTTCTTGAAGAAAATGCTTCTCTATTTTACAGATGTTTAATTTATTCTCCAGTCTTTCTTTTTCTTTTTGAATAGCTCTAAAATCATTAAATACTTAATTCAGATCGGGTATAATACAATCTAATAATATTGTTAATTCAACATAATTATTGAAGACATTTTCTCAGACCTTATCTCAATAAATTCTCCTATTACCATAAAGCATATATTGGCTATTTCATAATTATTTTTTTTGAGTTGTCTTCATTACTCTAATAGATAAATAATTTTTTCTTTTAATATTCCTTGGGGTATCTTTTCTTTTCTTTTGGATTTTCATTTGTAATGTGTACATATTTTCCACATTCATAATATTTACCATCATTTTTACTTTGATCTGCACTATAATTTTCTTTTGAGAAGTTTTATTTATCTCTTCTATGTTTCTTGATCTCCTAAATGATTGTAGGATAGATCTGATAATTAAAACAACTTATCTTCACCAATTTCTTCTTCTTCTTTATCTTCTTATGTGACTTTGAAAACAAATAATTTATTCTTGTTATTTTCTTATCCTCGCTTGTTGAGATGAGCCTTTTGAAAGTAATGATATCCCCTTACTTCATTATATGTACGATTATTGAAATTCATGTTTTCTAGGACAATAACTTTTGCATTTCATTGATGAGACAAACTTTTGAGAACTCTTCTGATGTGATCCATCACATGGTATGTTTTACAGGATAAGTTTTGAGATCATTTCATTCTTTTCTTTATTCTCAATTTAGATACAATATTTCACCAATATTAGTTTTTTCTCCTCTTTTTTTTTTTTAATAAAAAAAATTAGTGCACAGTAAAACACTAATAAGTATTACAATGATCGTGATAGAACAAATAACTTGAGATGGTTTAGACGATTTGTATATCTTTTTTTTTCTAGTGACCCTTTTATATTTGTAGAAGAAAGCCGATGTTCTTGAAGCGAAGACAACCCAAGAGATTTAATCTTAGAAAAAAGTAATTAGTGATCCTATTTTCAAAAAACAAAATGAAGTGTTGATTGACTTTCTTGTTAAATTGATTTCCTATGAATCTTTTGTTTCAATGTTTATTTTTTCCAAAAGAGGAGTAGTGAAATTTTCTGAAGAACCAAGTTTTTTATGCTTCCCTTGATTGCTTCCTTACTTACCCAAATTTGATTGCTTTCTTAATTGATGCTTCATTTAATTCTTCTTGGTACTGAATTGATTGCGCAACTTTCCTTATTTATTTTCATTAGTACTTGTTTCCATTTTGGTCTTGATCGATTTCCTTTTTGTATGTTATGCACAATTTAAACAGTCATCATTAAAATTATCACTAACACAATTTTGATGACTTGAAAGACTTGAACTAATTCATGGACTTTAACCTTAGTCAATGTCTTAATGTCAAAAGCTACCTATATAAACGAGTAGTTTTCCATGTAAAATAATTATGCTCTCTATCAGTTAAGGAAACAATTAGTTCTGGCTTATTTTTTAGCTATATTCTACATACCAATTCTCTTCGCTCCATTTTCTGGAATATCGGATCAAAACTGTAATAGTAGCCATGGAATTGTATTTTTCTTATGCGTCAATTGAAGAAGAAAGATTAAACATAAATTTTATTTTTAAACTGATCAGAATCCTAGAAGGTAGTGGTCATAATGTGTGATTATCGCTAATTTAAAGTGCCAAATTAGTGGGTTTATGGGTTGAAATAAAGGATTGTCAGTTACATTAACTAATTGACCTTATTTAGTGAGAGATTAATTTGAATGTATTTTTGTATTAAAAAAAACGACATATTCATGGAATACAACCATTTTATCACACAAAGTGTAGCTATTTTTTTTAAATATCATACTTATAGCTCTTCCAATTTAATAACCCTAAAACTATAGTCATTTTTGTAAGTTACACTATGTTTTACCTTCTTACCTAATTTGGCCTAATTTCTATATTTTGTCGTAAGTATATACCATTACTGGAGACTGAAATTGTTTTCAAGAATGAAATTGTCTTGTAATCGATTTATTCTTCTGAAAAATTATCAACCTCGTTGCCATTTTACTTGCACTCTTCGTATAATTAGCTCTTTGAATTGTGAGTTGTCCTTATTTTGCTTTAAATCTAGTGTTGATTTCCGATTTATGTGCTTATACATACTTGATAGATTTTTTTGTTTCTTTTTTTGTTCTAGTGGTCCTTATAATAGAAAAATGAAATTTTGCGGTCATTTTAACTTGTAGGAACTCTATAGACAGCCAGTGTTATATCTCGAAATTTTAAAGTTTTGAAAATCAATTTTTTGCAAATAAGCTTCGTTTCGAGTGGCTATTGTTGCAAAAGATCGATTACATATTGAGGAGTCTATATCTGAAATGTTGAATGATTTGGTGTAGCTGTTGAAGTATTTTTGAATGAATCTAGTGTTCGGATTCAAGAAAAATGACATAGTCAGTTTTTTGTATATCAGTGTATAATATTGTATGTGAGTGTCACAATCCGAGCCTACACCCTAGACATGACTGGAACTCGAGAACCATTTCTGATCCCCAAGCGAACCCTTGGCCTAGCTACATGATTTACATGACATTAAACAATATGCGGAAGCTTAAATAGGTGAACAATTAGACATTTAAAAAAGTCTTAACAATACTGTCATGCAAAATACTTAACATGAATCATGAGTTAAACAAAACATCCTGAGAAAATACTGGAAACATCTAATTCAGTCTGTCTATGAAGCCTCTAACAATGTAAGATAGATGTCAGGATAAGACCCGCGACACCTCCAAAAGCTACTAACTGAAAGGAAATGGAATCTCCTGGAAGCAAGGAGGCCTCACCAAAATTTGTCTGCGAGTGAATAATAATCTCAACGAAGCGCATGTTGATGATCCTGAGTACCTGTATCTGCATCATGAAATGATGCAAGTCGAATGACGTCAGTACATTGAATGTACTGGTAAGTGATAAGGTTAGAGTAAACAACATATTGGCTTGAATGACTGAAAGCAACATAACTGGATCAATACATGAATATGAAATGAAAATCATTTAAGCTTTACAACATAATATACAATGAAAACAACATGAAAATAATATACTTTACTTGTGTGAAGTTTTTCTAACAAACAATCAATTTCATGAGTTTAGCAATGATACAACGTTTCGCGCACGTTGTCAGGGTCATCCTATACTTTGCCTATGATGATATCGTGACTATAGGTCCATCTAATTGGCCTTCTTAGAGGCAGTGAGGAGTCGCATGAAGAATCAATGATATCATATCCTACGTTGGCTACGTAGTTTTATGGGACTTCCGAATCATAAAAGACTCTAACCTAATTCGGTGCTCGATACTACTCCCAAAATATTTGATATAACTCTATGCTCAATTTACCCATTTCGAAGAATGGACTTCTTTCTTACTTGAAATACTTCTCAAAACATTAGACGTGTTTACATTCTTGAAAACATGTACTTATGAACTTATTTTTCAAGTACAATAATCTACATAGGTACATAAGTGTATATAGATATATAAATGACATTTGAAACTCTTAAGGGGCAGTTTGGTTACTGTATAAGACACATCTTATTCATGTATAAAAAGTTACATTAGCTTTACTATGTTTGGTAGAAGTTTTGTATTAGGTATAAAAGTCAACATAAGTTATACCATGTTTGGTTGATACGATTTTAAATGTTGTATAATAGTTATTCATGTATTTATTTATACGGTATTTGGTTGCGTTTTTTATAGTCTTACATAATTAATACCAACATAACTTATGAGAGAATCTATGTATAAGTTATGCGGGGTAGTAGGTGGAATAAGTTATATGGGTATTAGTTATACATGTATTAAAATGATAAATTGCATATTTACACAATTAATTAATTTTAATTTTTTTTAATTGAGAACTTTATAGTTTTTCTTACTACGTTTGTTTTTCTATTTGTTTTTATATACAAACAATTTTTATGTCTTTCTATATATGTACGTACAGTTTGTATTTATTCATGTAAATGTAAATATTTTATTAATATTAGAAATTGATTGTATGAATTTTGACGGCACATATGTTAATCGAATATTAGCAATATATATTATTTAATATATTCCACATATTTAATTAGCATGTATTATTATTTTGTTAATAATATATATTACTAATTTACAACAAATTCAATATTCAATAGTTAATAATTCATGTATTATAATCTCTACATAATTAAATAATTCCTACATAACTAAATACTCTAATACCTGCATAGCTAATACCCGCATAACTAAACCTTGCATAACTAATACCTACATAATTAAATCCTGCATAACTAATACCTGCATAACTAAACCCTGCATAACTAATACCTGCATAACTAAACCACGCATAATTAATACTTGCATAACTAAACCCTGCATAACTAATACCTGCATAACTCTAACCAGTAACCAAACAACTCCTAAGTGTTTATGAAATAGAACTTTTAGACTTTCCTCTTAACTTTGCTTTGATTTGAAAATGTGAATTTAAGAGCTATGATTAGGATATACAGGATCTCTCAATGATTAATGAAGGCTTATATAGTTAGTATTAAGAAGAGAGTGAAGACACGATTCGAAAGAACGCATACCGGGCGAAGAAAGGAGAGGAAAGGGGCCTGACGCGCCGCGCCAGCCCCAAAAGTGTTGGGGCTGTTTTGGGGTGCACTGCACGCGCAGGGAGCCAGCCCCCCTGGCGCTATGGGGGTGCGTCGCCCCAGCCCCGAGCCTAGAAAACCTGACGACTTTTCTTCTCAATTTTTGGTCCGAATTCATCTAAAATCGATTGGTTTCTTTCCAAACTCTTTTTGATTCATAAAACCAACATAATTTCATTGAAATCTCACTCAAATTTTATTACGAAACACCACTCATTCGCAAAACCCTCACCTTTAGAACTCAAAACCTCCATTGATAAAGAATGGGGTTACGACTTAATGAACCCTTCAAGAATCTTTACATAAACGATTTCATGGACAATTTAATTAACGAAATATATGCTTGGCGTGAGGACGAACAACTCAATCACTATGAGAAACCTCATATACCTGGAAAGAACGATTGTTCTTGGCGAAATTCCTCAATTCTTGAATGAAGCTTGAACTTAGCCCTTTCTTTCTTCTTGAAACTTAATCCTAAAAAACCTAAGTGTTTTGAACGTAAATGGGCAATTTAGAATCTGATTAGAACCTTAATTTGGGTCAGGAAAACGTGCTAAGACAAGTGGGGGAAAGGAAAAGACCAAAATACCCTTTCCTAAAACGGATGGAATGCCTTAACTAGAGAGGTTGCACTCAAACGAACATAACTCCTTCATCCGAGCTCAGAATTTAGCAAACTCGGTGGCGTTAGAAAGAGGACTCAGGGATCTTCGATTTGATACCTCATAGGTCACCTAACTCTTTATGTGTTGAAAGTTATGGTCATTTGAAGTTGACCCAAAACTTAAAAACTGACCGAAATCCCATGGTGTTACAATGAGTGTACAAATAACTCTTATAATTTTATATAATATTGTATATTGTGTGTATATTATATATTATTGTTTTAAAACATTTTGTAAAAAAATAATATAAAAGTTTTGTATATTGTTGTTTATCGGATGTATAATATTGTATACCAGATTGTGTTTTGGGCTAAAGATTTGTCACGTAAGTTTTGGGCTGTACTTTTGTAATGAAAGTTAGCTAATTGTATTCTTTTGAAATTTTCCCAATTACTGAAGCATTGGAAAGGTTTGCGGGAATAAAAAGATCCTCAAAGAATTCAATATATGTGCAATTTGGAAGTCTATAGCCTTATTAAGTGAATTCTCAACCAAAGTAGTTACATTGTTGAATCCATCATTTAGAAGAAACAAACTAGACAATTTCCTCTTCACTTATATCAATTACAGAATGTAAAGAAGGAAAAGGAAGGAAAGAAACTCTTTACATTTGGACTCTTGAAAATGAAGATATACTAGATATTGAAGTGGAAAAATAAGGTTTTGGTACTTATAGAAGGCCTATAACTGGTGAATGAGCAAAGATTAACTTGTCTTTGTTAGCATTAGTACTATAACCCCAATTCTGGCAAATACTTTTCCTTCTTGGTTTTGCCTCTCCAAGCATGGTTATAATGTCTCTCATTGATGGTCTTTCTTTGGGAAGCTTGGCAGTGCAAAGAAGTGCAATTTTTAGGACAAGAAGCATCTCTTCATGGACATGTTTACATTGGCCAGCTACATCAGCATCTAATGCTTCTTCTGATGCCTTGTTGTTTACTTTCCTTCTAACCCATTCTACAATGTCAATCGCCTCTCCGAACAAAGGGTCTAACGGCAATTTTCCTGTTACAAGCTCCAAAAGCACCACCCCATAGCTGTATATGTCACTCTTCTCATCAACCTTCAATGTGTATCCATATTCTGCCAAAAACAACAGAGAAAGGAAAATGAGACTATTTGAAATGAAATGAATATTCTTGTTAGTGGCATTATCAGGAAAAGTAACTAACCTGGTGCTATATAGCCATATGATCCTGCTATCATAGAAACAGTCTCATTCTTGTGAAGCATCATCCTTGCCAAGCCAAAATCTGCAATTCTTGCCTCAAAATCTGAATCTAGGAGAATGTTGTTTGACTTGACATCGCGATGTATGACTGGTGGATGACAATCATGGTGAAGATAAGCGAGTCCATGAGCAACACCAAGGGCAACGTTGTACCTCGACAACCAATCTACGAGCATTTTTCCAGCTTCTTTTCCATGTAAAGCAGCTCCAAGATTTCCATTAGGCATGTATTCGGATAACATCATGATATCAGTCTCATTGTGAAGATAGCCTAGTAGCCTAACTATGTTCCTGTGACGAAGCTTCCCTAAAAGATCAACCTCTGCAACGAGATCATCTCCTGCTTCAATGTCTCCATCTGATCTCCACAACTTTTTAACTGCTACAACAGAATGTGGCCCCTGAATCTCAGCCTTGTAGACAATTCCATTGCCACCAATGCCTATCACATTTGACTCCTTTAGGGAAGCCAGAATATCAGTACTTGTGAAGTTAAGCCTCTGGAATGCTACAAGCCTCCAAGGCCATTCCGAGTTGTTCTTGTTGAACTGAAATTCTTTGAAAAAGCTGTTGCACAAGTACCATCTATTGTACATCCATCTCCCTGCTAGAACCATGATCCCAACAGCTAAGATAACGGAGATTCCAACCATGAATCCCACGATTATGTGATTGACACGATTCTTTCTCGCATTTGAAGTTATGGTGAGACTTTGAGAACACGGTGGAAGTATGCCACCACAAAGACCAGCATTTCCTATCAGATCATTGGGATTAATAGTCATGAGTATCCCATTTCTTGGAACTGGACCCTCAAGCTTGTTGTAGGACAGATTAAGCATTTCTAGAGCTGGAGAGCTACCAAAGTCCATTGGTATTTTTCCAACTAAGGAGTTGTTTGATAGATCAAGAATAGATAAAGTTGGCAATGTGGCAATGTGAGTTGGAATTTCACCACTGAATTGGTTGTTTCTTAGATTAAGCTTCACCAGCTTTTCACATGAAGCAATACTCTGAGGAATTTTCCCTGAGAAATGGTTGCTTGAAAGATCAAGCAAAGAAAGGGAAGGACAATCTTGGAATTGGTCAGGAATGTTGCCTTTAAGATTGTTATTGGAGACTATGAAGGTTTGCAGGCTAGGAATGGACAAAATGCTAGAAGGCAAAGATGATTCAAGGTGGTTCGAGGAGACATCGATAAAAGAAAGAGTGGTGGAGAGAGTGAAATCCACAGGAATTTCACCAGTGAGATTGTTTTTAGCCAATTCCAATCTTTGGAGCATAGGAAGTGTTCCAAACCCAACCGGAATCATTCCTGAAAGAAGATTATTTTGGATTCTAACTCGAACGAGTGAAGAACAGTTAGACAGGCCTAATGGGATTGATCCAGAGAAGGAATTATTAAACAGAATGAGCTTTGTTAGATTGCCAGAATCACACAAGCCAGGAGGGATCTCACCTGTCAGGAAATTCGAAGAAACGTCTAACCATAGCAAGGGAGATTTTTTCCCAAGATTCATTGGCAAAGAGCCATTTAATGAATTTTTCCATAGTTCAAGTATGTCAAGATTTTCTAACTCACCAAGTTTGGTAGGAATAGGACCAGATAAGTTATTGCACATGAGATTTAGCAGCTGCAAATTCTTCAAATCTGCTAACTCATTCGGAATCTCCCCAGTGATCTTGTTATCAGAAAGATCCAAGTAAACTAAAGATGTTATATTTCCAATTTCAGCTGGAATCTTACCTTCAAACCTGTTTTGATACAAGTACACTGTAGTCAGGTTCTTCAACTTACCTAATTCAGCTGGAATTTGTCCACTTAAAGTGCCAACAGCCAAGTCAAGATACTGAAGGTTACTCATATTACCAAACTCAGCTGGTACTGAACCTTCAAACTGATTATATCCAAGAATCATAGTCTCCATAGCCTTCAATTCACCAAGCTCACGAGGGATCTCTCCGGAAAGATTATTCCCTGATAAGCCAAGAAACTTCAAATTCTTCAGATTCTTGTAACATCCAGGGATTGAACCTTCAAAGAAACTCCCTCGAAAGTCCATGACTTCGAGCAACGTAGTATTGCCAAGATCCTCAGGGAGAAACCCCTCGAAGTTATTACTTGAAACATTGACATATTTCAAACCAGGATTCGACATTCCAATACCATCAGGGAATTCCCCAACAAAGTTGTTCTGGCTCACATCAATGCTCTTCAAAGAAGTCAGATTAGCTAATGACTTTGGCAATGAAGTGGAGAAGTCATTGCAACAAAGATTAAGCAAAGATAGACTCTGAAGTCCTTGAATTTGATCTGAAACTCTGCCACTAAGATTCATGTTCGACAAATCAAGCTTCTCTACATAGCTTTTTGAGTTGCAAAACACACCATTCCATTTACAATGAATAGAACTTTCATTGTTTGAAAAGTTCCAATCTTTGAGATGATTCATTGGATCAATAAGACTAGACTTTAGTGCTAACAATATAGAAACTTCATCCTTATTTGATGAAACAAAGAAAAAACCACTCAAAAATAACAAGCAAAACAGATGAATTTGTTTCATGGTTTGATGTCTTCAATTATCTCTCACTTATGCAACATTCTTTTTGGTTCTTGGGAACAAAATTTGTATGGAAGTGATAAAATAACTTATACTATATGATAAGAGGCAGAAAAAAAAATAGTGTGTTAAATTAGTTAGTTATCATGATTAACTAAAAATGGGACCCATATCTATCTGTATGCATGCTTTTCTTTATTCATTTTTTTAAGGAGAGTAAGAATGTAATGATTAGACACTAATGGAGGGGGATTAATAGTTATCCCACCGTTAATTTTTACTTAGGAAAAATCCTTTTTGGCCAGAAAATTTGGCCAGAATTTGGTCAGAATGGTAAAATAACATATTTCACACTGTTATTTTACTTTTTTGAACATTTTTACCCTTTTAACTTTAATACCTTTTAATTAAAAAATGGAAAAAAGATCAATTTATTTTAATATAAAAAGGATATTATAGACTTTTAAATTTCTAGCCAAATTCTAGCTAATTTTTTTGGCCATTTAGCATTGCCCACTTTACTTATTCAGTACTCCCTCTATTTCATATTAATTGAATTGTTGAGACATTTTCATTTTTCAAATTAACTTAATTGTTCAATTTTCAAGACTACTTTTAGAATTTTCTTCCAAGTTTACCCTTCATTAGTTAGTATTGAAATTAGTTATTAATTAATGTTTAGTTATTTTAATCATAAATTTGATAATAATTAATAAGGGTAAAAATGAAAAGTTATGTCTTAATCTTCTTTTCTTAAAGGGTGTGAAACACCTCAACAATTCAATTAATTTGAAATTGAGAAAATATTGATTTGACATTTCAGGATAAACTTAATATTTTAGAAAATGCATTGAAAAATGACTATAGTTAATAATAATGATAAATTATGTCTTGATTTTCAAATAAGCAAATAAAAATAGATATATATTTTTAATATAATTGACAAATAAAAATCGATGTAAAAAAGTAATTGTGATTAATAAAAGTTTGGAGTTCGTGAGATCTTGGGAAATGGGATCTGAAACAGCTATGGATTAGTACATAATGACTGTAAAGGTTTTTGGAGTTATTGAGAATGGATCCGGCATTAAAACATGGGGAGGAATGTGATTAATTTATGAAAAAACATACAATTTGTTTTATTAATTTGTCTCATAATTGATCAAAGGTCAAACCATTAATTCTGAATGGCAGTTTCTTTTTGTTTTGTTTTTTAATCTTTTATCATTAAAAAAAAAATTTACTACTGATATTCCTTGTTTCAACACTTTTCAGATTTTGAGATTCAAAATGTTTATTATTGACCGTAACTTATATATATATATATATATATATATATATATATATATATATATAT
>JAJONR010008775.1:0-23398 GCA_029582245.1 Solanum etuberosum
TATGGTCGTTTGAAGTTGGCCAAAACTCAACTTAACATACTTACCAAAATTTTCAGATTTTTATAATCTTTCCAAAAATGGTTATTTCCAATTTTTAACTTCTTCCTAGTTATTTCAATTTGTGAGATGTTACAGATTATAACCATAACATTGAGATTAAACTCTTATTCTCACACTAAGTAACACGCCTATTACTTACTGAGCCTAAGCAATGCATCCATTTTCCACTATACTAACCCTCACTGATTAATATAGACTTTAACCGTAAGACACAAAGTTAACTCTAACAATGTTCTTACAATGACTCACACAAAGATTTGAAACGTTTCTAACAAGAGTGAAACGAATCCTACAAGTTTAGCACATTACAAGCTTCAACAACACCAGCGGATAAAGATTGCTCTTCTTTGATCTATCAGGTCATTTGTTGTATGTGTTTTGTTATGCTTGAGTTCTTCCTTGAAGATGGCCTTCTCTTTTTAAGCTTATGAATTTTTATTTGCCAAATCTTGAGTTTGTGTTTTGGAGAAGAGACTATATCAAAAGGACACAAACTCATTGTGACGACACCATTGGCTGAGAGCCTACTGTTCTGAAAAGTTGTGCACCAACCATGTCAGATGTGACAGCTTTTAGACAGCTGTCATTTGACTTTTCACATACGCAGTCCTTCCGGGACCAGGTCCCTTGCAGTGTTTTCTTTGTGAGTTCTTAAAAAGACTTGCTAGCTCTCTCTCTCTTTTTGAATGAATGATCTTCTTGTTGTTTGTCATTTTGATTATATCAACCAAAAAGAATTATTATTCATTGGACAAACAACCTCGTCCGTTTCTATTGGTGAAGTACGTTAACGACTTCACCAACCCACTAACAGGACAGTTTTACAGTTGTACACCATTATAAATCTGGACGAAAGAACTCTGCCAGGGACCGGGTCCCTGCATTTGTGAGCCATTGAAACAAACAACCTCGTCCGCCCTTTCTATTGGTGAAGTACGCTACACTTTTCACCAACCAACCTGACAAGACAACTTTACAGCTGTACCCCATTTTGAATCTGGACAAGAGCACTCTGTCAGGGACTGGGTCCCTGCATTTGTGAGGATCATCAAAACACCTAGAATATAACATTTTCTCCTTTTTTGATGATGACACACAAATACTCCTCACACTGAGTTTATTCATTCATTTCCCCTGTTGTCAGTCCCAATAACAAGGATCTGATTCCTTGTTAGATCTCTAAGTTTGTTAAATCATCAAAACTTAACATCAGCTCCAAAATAACATTTTTTTTTTTTTATGATAACAGACTTATTTACCTTCTTCCCCCTTTCACCAGTTCCCCCTATCAACATGACTCTTCAGGTAACTGGATTGATCCCCTTATTTTCATCATCCCTAAAGTTTGTCAAATCATCAAAACTTCACATCAACAACGAAATAGCAGTTCTTATCATTGAAAACAGTTAAAATTTAAAATTATAGTTCCAAATTTGAAATGCTTAATTAATTAAAATGCCAAAAGTGCTATCAATAACCACTTAGAGAGATGTTAGCAAATTTTAGAAAGAAAAATAAAATAAGATAGATATAAAAGTCAAATGTCTAACCATACTAATAGGTGCACCCAATTATCGTCATATTATATGATATTTCGAGTGTGAGTTCACACATTTATATTTAACAAAAAATTAAAAAATATAACACTACCAGGGGCGGACCTACGTGGAGCTTAGGGGGTTCACCCGAACCTCCTTGTCGAAAAATTACACTGTATATATAAGGTATACTTTTGATTTTAAGCGTATAGATAGTAAAATGAACCCCCTCAACAACTATAGAGAAGCGTGGCTCACTGGCTTGGGGTTTCATTGTCAACTTGAATGTCCTGAGTTCAATTCTAGGTAAGTGCAATATATTTAACCTTCCTTTTTTTTTGCTTTGCTTTGAAAAGGCTGAGATGGGCTCAGGTTTTAGGCTTAGAATACCCAATAAAAGGCCTCATTATTTTTGGATTCAATCTAAAATTGTATTGTTTTTGTTTTTTTATAATTTTTCCTTTTATGTTATTTCTTTTTTAAAATGTATTAGCCACAATTTTTATATTTTTGTCTTTTATTCTTCTTATTTATATTGCTCATTTTATTTCTACGTAACTCTCTTCTCATGTACTAACTCAAAGAAACTCTTTGAGAAAATGATGAATTGTTATTAAATTTAAAATTGAATTAGAAAACTATTATATAAAATAAAGTAATTTAAGATTAATCGAATGGAAAAATTTTAAAGTTGTGAATATTCTTTTAATAAAATCTATTTAATTGAATTTTTTTCTCTTAATTTCATTGTATCTCCTTCTTACTATATTCAAGTCGATTCTAAAGAGATCAAAACTAAACTAAACTTATTTGATTGGTTAATAATTTGTTTTTTTAACAAATGATTAACCTAGTAAATTGAATTAAATGAACTAAGAAAATTGACGATGTCATTTACTTATCTTCTGAATATGCACTATAATATTAGTAACTCGATATTTACACTTTTCTAAAGAATTTTGATGGTTTTTAAAGTAACATATGATTGAATGTGCACTAATTCAAAATTTAGAAAAAATTCAAAAGAGTAGAATACTGCAAAATAGAAGGAAAAAAACACTAGAAATTTTAAAAGCTCGATAGAGCAGAGTAAGAGTAGGAAGAATCTAAACACAACATGACAATATAAGTTAAATTTAACGGATTAAAATTAATATTTTCCTCCCATCTCGCTCGATTTTTCATCTTGTAATTTTTACGTATTTACTTCTTTATACTTCGAACCCCCTTAACAAAAATCATGGATACGCCACTGAACACTACTATATATGATTTCGGAAGGGAAGCATGGGTTCACGTAAATCTGGTACCCCCTCCTGCATACGTCTCTGCAACTTTGCGATTTAAAACTGAGAGAAGTTATAACCCTAATTATAAAAATGGTCCTTCTCCCTTTTTAAAAAGGGGAAGTAGTGTCCGTTAGCCAATAAAATCATATTTGAGTCATTTGGCTAATGGCAAAGTTACGAATGAAACACTTTTTAAATGAAGGAAAAAGTTACTCTATTTCGTATACATTAAGAATATTTTTTCCAAATGCTAAACATAAATCGAGTCAAATTTGCTTTTGAGTTTTCCAAATGGTTCACAAAGTTATGCTGAATTGGAAAATTTTACCTTGATCACAAGTTATGATTGGGCAGACATAATTTATATAAATATTTCACAAGTTTTCGAATGACAAACTTGCTTTGTGTTGTTCAATTATTCACAAGTTTTACTAGATTGACAAGATTTTGTACTATCTTTTTTCTACCATGATATACAATATTCTCAACTAGAAGAAGAGGAATCCTTGCAAACACTAGATTTGATGTAAGCGTGAGATCAATAACAACAACTAACACTTTGTTTGGACGGTTGGTAAGGTATTGTTTCATTGTATCGTATAGTATCGTACTATATTGTTTAAATAAATACATCATTTGAATAGATTGTATCGTTCTTCATCGTTACATAATGTCACATATCCATAATTTCAATGACAAACCTACAAGAAATTGCAAGGTACGGTCGTTACTCAAAATGGGTCTTTTTGTCATTATCTAACGATGGATTTAAATGATACGAATACGATACAATAGAATTTAAGTAACGTCACAATCAAAACAAACATTGTATTTAAACTAACAATATGATGGGTAACAACCATCCAAACAAGGTGTAAGCTTTAATCCTAAATCAAAATTAGTCGAAATTAAAAGATCATATATATATATATATAAAAGAGAACCCTAGGCCCGCCTATGTGGCACTACCACAAACAATGATTCCTTTTTTATTTATTTATTTCCAAAACTAGTCTTCCCCTTTTATGAAAAGTTGTGACTTTTATGGAAAGTTGTGACTTTTATAAAGAGTTGCGGCTTTTATGAAAAATTGTGACTTTTATAAAAGGTTGTGACCTTTCCGAAGAGTTGTAATTTTTCCAAAGAGTTGTGACCTTTCTGATAAGGCACAATAAGCATTTGCTCACACTATCTTTTGTTGTCTATAAATAGAGGAATCTCCTCTCATTTTAAAACAACAAAAATTCTGAACTTCTTCTTTTTCTTCTGCACAATTAAATGTTCGTGTACTTTGCTCTTGTTGAGTGGCTCACTGACACCATTGTTTTTGTATCAATACAGTGGTGAATAGAATCGTTCTATCCTGAGAGGATCTATTCCTTTAAACCTTAGGTATTATAGGGGAATAATTTCTTAAGGGGATATTGTGCATTCAGTGGGCTCAATTTTTTCCATTCTGTTTCATTCTATTGTTACATATCTTGGTATGTTCATTTACAGTCATTAATTTATACTTATGTTATTAATTGTTATTTTTGAGTATATATTTTAAAATTTATTGTTTATGTTTCTGCAAAGTTATTGTTATAATTATTTGTTAGTACATATTAAATAACACACGTTAATTGAGTATTCACGCAAGTTTTCTCTACTGAAATTGTTGAAGGTACAATAAAAAAATTCCTTAAAGATATATACTACCATCTCTTGAAGACAAAATTCAAATTTGGTATGCCATTGTAAGAACATAAAGACCTTAAAAACTTTATCACACCTTGATGTGCGAAGTGAACCAGGAAAAGAAGACAATAATTAATAAACTTTTGACATGGGTTCAAGGATGTGCCGAATGACCTATAGAGGAATATGACTATACCGGAGCTTCTTTTAATCCCAAAGACATAAATAACTACACAATAAACTAATTGCTCATATTCAATATGAAGTATGAACAAATTTTCAAGTTTACTGCAAGTTGTAAAATCTTTTCTTGAAGTAATAGATGTGTTTCTCGACACTGCGATTGGAATAGAAATGGAGTTTTAAATTGAACTACATCTTTCTGGTATGTTGATTTTTATAAAACACCCAACAAACTAAATAGTTTTGTGTAGTATTTTTCTGTTTCAAGTATATATAATAAATTGAATTGTTGTCCAATATGATACATCTCCCTTAAGCTATCCATTTTAATAGTAATTACTTATGATACAATTAAACGGGGAACTTTAAAATGATATATGTAAAGCAAAAGGTAGGGCAAAATTTTCTACACGTTAGAATTCGAATATTTGTTCACTTTTTTCAGCCTTTTAAAATTTATTTATCCCTTCACCAATGATTATTTATTTATTAGAAAATTTCATATATCAGGTTGATGTTCATGTGATTCCCCAAAAATATCAAATAGTAACACTTCCTGGAAGCAAAAAGATAAAATCAAATTAATGATGATTGATTGAAGGATAAATGATAAATGTGTTATAATTATCATTTTCCTTTACATTATTAATGTTCGTTACTACGTAATTTATATGTAAGATAATATAGTGTTTTAATTTTAATGACTGATAGATTTTAAGTATTATTTTATAAATTTCATGATATTAAATTCATGTACGATGCACGAGTAATTTTACTAGTTCATCTTTAAAAGACAACTGAAGTGGCTAGCTAACGGTATAGGAAGTTGAATTGCAACCTCAGCTTCTAAGTTAAAAAGTTCCCTAATTAAAAAAAGGCATAAAATAGAAAAGTATCATTTAACTTGGCCTCAATTAGTATTATGTCTTCCAATTTTGGGTGTGCATAATTAGACATTTAAATTTGAATATAATTGAACAAGTAGATACACACGTGCTATGTGACAATTTGTGTCTTACATGTATTATGTCACATAAAAGTATGTGTTTACTTATTTAATTTTATTCAAATTTAAGTGTTTACTTGTGTACGCCAAAGTCGAAGGACATAGCTGTCAGCTCAGATCAAGTTAAAGGGTATGTTCATGTATTATGCCTGAAAAACAGATAATAATGCGACAATATAGAAGTAGAATTAAGAAGTGGAAATAGAGCTGGGAATTTACAACGTTGAATTGCTTTTAAATACATTTATTTACTTTTCTATAACAACTTGGAGACCGTCAAATCCTGTGTTTTCTTCAAAGTCTCTTCTGATATTCATAGCTGAAACCCCTAGAGACTCCATGCAGTTAGTGAGTTGAATAAGTCTTAGTGTTGGAATATCCGCAAAGCTAGGGGGGATCTCCTTGAAATCGGAACATCCTCTTATAACTAGCTTCTCAAGCACAGGAAAGGATTCCTCTGAAGCTTTCCATTCTTTCATCTGCACAAGGAATAATCCCAAGTATTTGAGTGCAGGAAACTCCACATTTGTGACATCCCAGCAATAGCTCTCTAATCTCCCATATGGAAATCCCACAAGTAATTGGAGACTCTCAAGCTTCTTCAATCTTGCAATGTTTAAAACCATTTCTTCCGTCAAGAAAGAGCCGGCAAGGTCCAAATGCCTAAGATTTGAAGGGAACACAAAACACCTCTCCCATCCAACTGAATTAAATAATTTCATTAAAGAAAACTCCAGAGAAAGAAAATGAAGGTGACTATGAACTTCCGGTATGGGAAACAAAGGAAACTCAGGTACATCTTTAACGCTGAGGCCGAGTTCTTCAAGATTCGGAAACCTCCACCAGAACCTTGCATTCATATTATCCAAGCCTATATCGCAAATGGCAAAACTCTTCATGTTCTCTAGCATACTTGTTGAAGAACTTTCTTGGTCATTGTTTTCCCATACCATGAAAAAACAGTCTATTTTCACATGCCTTAGTTTCGTCATTTCTGATAAAGTAGCACCCCTTAGGCGTAACTTCTCACTTAACTTGAGCTGCAGAGTTTGGAGATTGTGTAGGTGTGATATCCACTTCAATTCAAATTGTTTGACATAGAGTGCAAGGTATCTCAACTCAGTTAGCGATTGAATTGCAGTAGCCCATGAATCTGGCAATTCCACATCCATCAAATGCAATGCCCGAACAAATCTTAATTTAACAAGTAAATCTAAAGGATTTGAATATAGGTTATTCCATGTATTGAGTTTTGGATGAGCAATGAACTCCAGAGATTTTGTTTCCTTGAAATGGAGCATTGGAATCTTATCCAGCTGGTAGTCGGAATGATCTAATTGTTTAACAAGATCATCATGAATATAAATGCATAACCGTGATTCTGTGGAATGCAAATGTTGATACGGATTGTATGGCACTGCGACCTGCATATACTTGTCTTCTCTGAGTTTTCTCAAGCAGAACTCACGCACTACATCATGAAGTGAGCAGTATTGTACATCACGATAAAATCTCGTTCCGGAGACCATTATTAGGCTTCTGTTAAGCAAATCACTCAAGCAATTTCGAGATGCTTCCTCCATGTTCTCTGTTCCGGCATTCAATACAAACTCTTCAGCCATCCACAACTTCAGCAGATCGTCCACTAGAATCTTATGGTCCTCTGGAAACAATCCCATGTAAAGAAGGCAAGGCTTTAAGTGGTCTTCTAAATGGTCATAACTTGATTGTATTACCTTAATACTCTGCTCTCCTAAAGCAAGAGAACTTAAGTCATTGGAAACCTCGAGCCACAATGACGCCTCCCTATCCATTTTTGCAATAATTCCAGCAATCAGAACAACCACAAGAGGCAATCCCTTGCAATGTTGGGCAACTTGTAACCCTGCTTCCAGTAGATCCGGGGGACAACTCTCTCCTCGAAATACCTTCTTCTCCAATAATTCCCAACTCTCTTCGGACGTTAGAAAGCTAAGAGAATAAGGATCACTGTGGTGCTGAAGATGCTTAGTCACTTCTTCAATTCGTGTTGTGACCATTACTCTGCTTCCACATTCACCTTGAGGGAAACATATTCCCAAATCTTCCCATGCCTCGACATCCCAAATGTCATCTAATACGATGAGGTATCTCTTGCCTATCAGAACCTTGCGCAACATGTCAGCTACATCATCGTCTTCTTTGATTTTGATCACATCATTTGTAGCTTGTTTGAAAATCTCAACCAATAACGTCCTCCTATTATATGCTTGTGACACAGCACACCATGCTTTAGCATCAAAGTAATTAACAATATAGGGATTGTTGTATACCTTTCTTGCCAAAGTTGTTTTACCGAGACCTGGCATCCCATAGATGGTGATAACATCCCGCTCCTTTGTTCCTCGTATCAATTTCATCATTATAATTTCTGCATCTTTCTCAAAGCCCACAACTTCATCATCATAAATTGATGTAATACTAGGTTTGTGTGAAGTCTCTCCAGAAGAAAGAGTTCCTTTTCCACAAGTTCCAACAACCTCCATGGCTTTGTCACCTTTCATAAAAGAAATGAAAACAACATTATTTCATAATTTAGAGATGAAAAAAAAAAACCAAACCAAAACATTATCAAAGTAATGTAACATATAAAGTTTTATGTGTCACAAATATATCCGCTACATTACACTTTTACCTCGGGTATTTTCTTTCAGATATTAATTCTAGGTCCCCCTGAGTCAAAGTTCGTTACTCAATAATCTTTTATTACCAAAAATGGTCATTTTTATTTCCGACAAATTGCATTCGATTTTACAAACAAACACACTGTTGGGTTTAGACCAAAGCTTGAAAAAGGAGGAAAAGTGTAGTGACCTGTCGAAGCTTAAATTATATATTTTCGTTTTTTTCAAATTTCACATCAAATTATATGAAATTGCGGAATACGCAGGTTCATCAAGTTTTGTTTAAATCCCTTTCCCTTGGCTGTTTTGATATTTGGTTATGGGTACCTTATAGTGGCAGATCGGATCCCAGACTTAAATATGCGAGTTTCATCTTAATATTCTTAGTATTGAGAAAGAAAAATGGAATAATCCGTCATTGATAAAGCTTGGAAGCTCAAATATTAAAATTTAACCTACCGTAAATGTGTTAATCATTTAGAACGAATAATATATTAAAAGACTTGAGGAACTCATATCTAAAATTTAAAACCGTATCTAAAATTTAAAACCGTTTAAGAGGAGTTTTGAGTTGGTTGAGATTGAAAAAAAATACAGATCAATGAAGAAGATGAAATGTGGTAATATATAAATATTATATAACCAGTGTTTATAGATGTATATATATATATAGTTATGATTTGTAATTTGTAATTTAGTTTAACAACTCTAAAATTTAACTTCTGAATGGAACAAAATCCCTAGTAAATAAGTGCAGAAGCATATAAAATAAAATAAAAGTTTAAAATAACCAAGAAAAAACTGATTAAAGAATAGTAATGAATAATGATGTGAAGAAAATAGAGTAAAATGTATAAAATAAAATAAAACAATTTAGAAATCTGACCTTGCTTGGGTTTTTGAGAAGATTGCTTAATTTGATGCTTTTGTGTTCAGAGAAATGGAAACTGAGAAAAATATAGAGGAAGGTGATGGTGGACTTCAATGATATAAATAATTGTTGATTAAACAAATAAATACATATTATTTAAAACTCCCAATCAACAGCTGTATGTATTGTACTCCACGTTTCCGATCGGAAAAGATAACTTTGTTTATGCTCCTTCCGTTGACTTGACACAGTATTAAAAAATAAAGAAGACTTTTTGTGGTCCTTAATCAAAGTTATGTTAAACATACCAAAATGTTTTTTAATCTTAGGGGTCGTTTGGTGTGAGGAATAGAAATAAGTAGTGATGGAATAAAAATTTTATATCTTGTTTGGTTGTCATGTTTGGAATAACTTATTCCACCATTTATATGGAATAAGTTATTCCATATACATGGTGGGATAAGTTATCCCAGGATAGCTAACCCCAGGATAACTAATCCTGGGATAACTTGTTCCCAACCAAACGATCCATTTATAGTTTTAACTTTTAAACATGTTATATGAAAAGTTGAAATTAAAGTGTTGCCAAAAAAGGAAAAGGTTATTCTTTTTTTAAAAAAATTAAAAAGAAAAAAATCATTTTTTTAAACTAAGAAAGTACTCCTATATTTCATTTTATTTTATATAACTATTTAATATTAAGAATAGAAAAAAATATATTTCCTCCCATCTATTTTACTTGTCATTTTTGTTATGCACGTCATCTAAGAAAAATATTAACTATAAGATAATTTGACTCTAAAATTTAACTTCTTAAGGGAATAATATAACTAGTAAATAAGTAGAGAAGCAAATCAAATAAAAAGAGCTTAAAGTTAACCAAGAAAATCCGATTGAAGAATATTACTGAATTAATGATCATAAGTTATTATGATCTTATATATATATGACTTATATTATTAATTAAAAAATAAATGAAGTTTATATTTTAATTATTATTCATTATTAGTTAAAGTAACTTTAAAAAGAAAAGAAACAAGAAATGAAATTTTTTAATAATTTTATGAGGAATGAATATATTTAAAAAGAAAAATAATACTAATATATTTATTAGGAAAATAACATTTTCTACTTATTAAGTAATAAATAATGATATTTTTAAGTTAACCGTTAACCTATTAGAGAGCCTTTTTTTTCGATGTCACATTGTTTAAGATAACTTTTGACGCATTTTCATTTTCAATAATTTTTTTACTTATTTTAAACTATAAAAAATATCTTAACAATTCACTTGATATGAACTAGAAGAATAATTGAAAAAGTTGCCATCGCGGAGAGTTAATAAAAAAGAAAAAATAATAAAAAGATGATTTTTGCTTTTTAACGGTTTGATTTTTACTTTTGTCACTTAATTTAAAAGCATAATACATAAATATGCTCTTTAACTTGACTTCATTTTATATTTATGCTCTCCAACTTTAGGTGTGCACAAATAGATAAATAAACTTGTATGAAGTTAAATTAGTAGACACGTGAGTCCTAAATGACATAATACACATAGGACACACCACGTAAGACTCAAATTGCCTTGTGTGATGTCACATAGGATGCCCATATCTATTTGTTCAACTTTATACAAGTTTAAGTGTTTATTTGTGAACACTAAAAGTTAGAGCACTGTAAATTAAAATCAAGTTAAAGGACATATATATACATATATATATATATATATATTATGCCTTATTTAAAATATGTTTTTATTGGACGTATAACCTATTTGAAAAGCGTACTATCTCTATTAGGGGTGTGTATCGGTCGGTTCAGTTCAACTTTAAGTATTATCGGTTCGGATTATCGCTTTTTGATTTTTAAATGTGCTAAATCGATAGTCAAACTAATAAGATATTTGTTATCGATTCTCGATTTATTGATTTTTGATTTTTAACGGTTTGATTTTCAGTTTAACCAATAAGAAAATGCTTTCAAAACAAATATATGACTTGTCCAATAATTTGAGGCGATACAAACATACATCGAAACTAGCAAATCAGACAAAATTGCAACAATAAAGATGAAAGTAATACTAAAACCTAAAGGGTAAATGCAGATGCCAGAGTTAAGTAGTGTTAATTGTGTAGGATCCGTATAGCTATAGTCTAATATAGTAATTATATTAATATTTTTTGTTTGATATTTATGTATGACAAAAAATTAAAATAATAAATTATTATATCCTTAATGAGTTATCGGTTAACCCAATATTAAAAAATCAATATCGAACCGATAACCCAATAATTTTTTATAAAACCATTAAATAACCGTTAACCCAATAATCCAATAACACTTTTTCGATATGGTCGGTTAGATTTTTCCATACCCCTAATCTCATCTGTTTTAATATAAAGTAATTTCTGAAAGTCCAACTTTGATAGAGTAGTCTCTGTGCTTGAGTAATTTAGGCCTTTAAAAATCAATAAGCAGTTTAACAAATTCATGAGCATTACAAGATTGAAATACATAGAGAGAATTGTTTTCTCCATATATATGAGATAGAAGAAATTAAAGAGGTGTTTTCCTCTATCAGCTTTATTAGTCCTTCAATTTAACAACTTGGAGACTGTCACTTCCTGTGTTTTCTTCAACTTCTTTTTTGATTTTCATAGCTGAATCAACAAGATAGTCGTTGCAGTCAAACAGTTCAATAAGTCGCAGCACTGGAATATCCTGAAAGCTGGGAGGGATCTCAAGGAAATCGAAACCAGCTTTTATAGATAGCACCTCAAGCACCGGAAAGGATTCCTCTGAAGCTTTCCATTCGTCCATCTGCATACAGAGTAATGTCAAGTATTTGAGTTTACGGAACTCCACATTACTGACGTCCCAACAATAGCTCTTTGATCTCCCCAAAGGAATTCCCAACTCTAATTTCAGACTCTCAAGCTTCTTCAATCTTGCAATGTTTAATGTCATTTGTTCCGTTAAGAAATTGCCAGCAAGGCGCAGATGCCTAAGATTTGGAGGGAACACACAATAGCTCTCCCATCGGCCAACTGAATCCCAGAATTCCATGAAAGATAAATCTAGAGAAAGAGAATGAAGGCTAGTATGAACTTCCGGTATGGAAAACAAAGGAAACTCAGGTACACATTTAACGTGGAGGCTGAGTTCTTCAAGATTTGAAAACCTCCACCAGAACCTTGGATTCTTATTATCCAACAATATATGGCAAGTGTGAAAAGTCTTCATGTTCTCTAGCATACTTGTTGAACATTCTTCAAAACTTCCTTCGTCATTAATGTCTTCCCATACCACCGGAAAACTGTCTATATTCACATGCCTTAGCTTCTTCATTTCCCATAAAGTAGTAGCACTTAGGTGTAACTTCTCACTGGACCGGAGCTGCAGAGTTTGGAGATGGTGTAGGTGTGAAGATATCCACTTCAATTCAAAATGTTCGACAGAAAGTGCAAGGTACCTCAACTTAGTTAGCAATCGCATTGTTGTAGCCCATGTATTAGGCAATTCCACATCCATCAAATGCAATGCCCGAACAGATCTTAATTTAACTGCTACATGTAAAGGATTTGAATATAGGTTATTCCATGTATTGAGTTTTGGATGAGCAATGAACTCCAGAGATTTTGTTTCCTTGAAATGGAGCATTGGAATCTTATCCAGCTGGTAGTCGGAATGATCTAATTGTTTAACAAGATCATCATGAATATAAATGCATAACCGTGATTCTGTGGAATGCAAATGTTGATACGGATTGTATGGCACTGCGACCTGCATATACTTGTCTTCTGTGAGTTTTCTCAAGCAGAACTCACGCACTACATCATTAAGTGAGCAGTATTCTACAACATGATCAATTCTCATTCCGGAGACCATTACTAGGCTTCTGTTAAGCAAATTACTCAAGCAATTTCGAGATGCTTCCTCCATGTTCTCTGTTCCGGCATTCAATACAAACTCTTCAGCCATCCACAACTTCAGCAGATGGTCCACGGGGATCTTATGGTCTTCTGGAAACAATCCCATGTAAAGAAGGCAAGGCTTTAAGTGGTCTTCTAAATGGTCATAACTTGACTGTATCACCTTCAAGCTCTGCTCGCCTAAAACATAAGAACTTAAGTCACTTGCAACCTTGAGCCACAAGGACGCGTCCCTTTCCATTTTTGCAATATATCCAGTAACCAGGACAACCACAAGAGGCAATCCCTTACAGTGTTGGGCAACTTGTAACCCTGCTTCCAGTAGATCCGGGGGACAACTCTCTCCTCGAAATACCTTCTTCTCCAATAATTTCCAAGTCTCTCCGAACGTTAGAAAGCTAAGAGAATAAGGATCATTGTGATGCAGAAGATCCTTAGCCACTTGTTCAATTCGTGTTGTGACCATTACTCTGCTTCCATATTTACCTTGAGGGAAACATGTTCCCAAATCTTCCCATGCCTCGACATCCCAAATGTCATCTAATACAATGAGATATCTTCTGCCTATGAGACTCTTGCGCAACAAATCAGCTATGTCATCATCATCTTCATCCATTTCTCTACGTGTTGCTTGTTTGAAAATCTCAACCAATAGCGTCCTTCTATTATATGCTTGCGACACAGCACACCATGCTTTAACATCAAAGTGATTAACAATATAGGGATTGTAGTACACCTTTCTTGCCAAAGTTGTTTTACCGAGTCCAGGCATTCCATAGATGGAGATAACATCCCGCTCCTTTGTTCCTTGTGTCAATTTCTTCAGTATAATTTCTGCATGTTTATCAAAGCCGACAACTTCATCATCATCATAAATTGATGTAATACTAGGTTTGGATGAAGGCTCTCCAGAAGTTTCAACAACATCCATGTCAATTGATCCGGCCAACTATCTTTAGTTAATTGCTCTGTCACCTTTCATTAGGAAAAATGAAGGTGCTATAAGAAAAAACAAACAAAAAGAATTTAAGATAGATGCCAAAGTAAAATTTGATGCTTCAATTTTGGGTTTAGAGAAGTCGAAATTGAGAATGGAGATATATTGAAGAATGAAGAGTGATACTATTATAAAATATAAATAGTAGTACTACATGACATGTTGTGGGACTATAAATGAGTATAAACAAATAACTCAATACATGTTAATTAAATAAACAAATGAATAGTACTACATGACATTTCAATAATTAGTCATACACGTTAAGAAGGTATACAAATAATTAAGTTTAGGTCTGACTAAATTATAAAACTCCCAATTATCAACAGCCGGGGAATACCGCGTTTGTTCATGTTAAGTAGGCGTTCGGACATAAAAATAAAAATATAGTATCACAAAAAGTAATGTAAAAGTTAAGAAATGAATTCTGAATTCTTCGAGAGTACTATTAATTGAAATCCTAAGCTTAATGGGATAAATAATAAGATGTCCGTCCTTCATAACACGATTGTGGATCTTCAAGGTCATTCTTATCGGCCATGTTCAATAATAAGATCCAATGTTGCTTTTGTTGAGTCACATCTGACCTATTCCACTTGTAATGGGTCGACATTTTCTAATTCGTCCAATTGATAAATTCGAATTTTTACCTGATACACGTACCAAAAAAATATATATTGCTAGTGGAAGACCATTTCTCGGTGGTTCAAAGTTATTTTAGTTTTTTTTCTACATCAGTATTAGTTGACCAGCGTAGCTAGTGTGCCTATTTAGAGGATGAAGGAGCAACTTATGTTAATGTATTTTTCTTAATAAATAAAGGATCCATATTTATTATAAAGTCAGCTTTTTAATTACTAGTTTATGAAGCATATATTTGACAATGGACCTTAATACATCCAGAGTTTGAATTATTTTAATTTTTATGTATAAACCCCAAGCGAACTAGTCCTTAATGTATGTTAGGTTGTGGATCTAAAAACACTCATTCCTTTTACATACATTAAGGATTATTTCAGTGCGAATTATACATCAAGGACGAGAGGCGGACTCGTGTTTAAGGAAGGGAGTGTACGTGCACCTGTTAATTTCGGAAAAAATTATGTATATATACATGTATATACCTAAATAAGGATCATAATCAATTGGGCACCCTGAAATACGTTAGTTGAGTTGGTGCATTGGTCCAACACTGATCACTGCACTTCTTCACAAGCAAAGTGTATTAAGTTCGATTCTTGATTGTTGCGTTTTCTTGTTGTCATTTTTTCCAAATTTGAACTAGAAACCTCAAAGTGTACACTCAAAGTCAAGGTCATCCAACCATACATTTGAACTATGTTACACATTTATATTTATTTCAATACCTTCAATTTTATACTTTTTGAAAAACATTTTTCGATGAAGTTTCAGTGTTTCGACTAACCCACATCCGCCTCTATTGTCCCATTTCGTTTTTAAATCCTAGGTCTGCCTCTGTTAACGACCAAGTAAATCAACTCCGCAATATATTAAGGACCATTTGATCATTTTCTCTATATAGTTAGCAAGATGATTTTCAGAGGAGGAGGCAGACACAGTTGAGTAGGTGAAGTTGAGCAGAAATTCTATTCTTTCCAATCAAATAAGTAAGCACTTTCACAAATTTATCCTTACAGCAGCATTATAAGACTTGGTTTTTAAGCAATAATTTAAAATAATAGTCAACTTAACATAAATGTTTGAAAATGGAACATGGAATAAGTCATAAATTATTTTAAATTGTGAAAACAGTTTCTGCTGCTCCAAAAGCATTTAATTATTTTCTCTCAAAAGCATAGCCAAACATCTCACATTTTGAAATAAAGCAGTTTTGACCTCTCAAAAACTTCCAAATTGAATTGCAATCTCAGCTTCCAAGTTAAAAAGTTCCCTAATAAGAAAAACAGATAATAATGTGACAATACAGAAGTGGAAACAACTTTGAATTGCTTTTAAATACATTTAGTTTTGTTGTACAGCTAGACTAGAACAAGGAGACTGTCACATCCTGTGTTTTCTTCAATGTCTCTTTTGATATTCATAGCTGAAACCCCTAGAGACTCCATGCAGTTTGACAGTTCAATAAGTCGTAGGGTTGGAATATCCGCAAATCTAGGGGGGATCTCCTTGATTTTGCGACATCCTCTTATAACTAACTTCTCAAGCACAGGAAAGGATTCCTCTGAAGCCTTCCATTCTGCTATCCTCATTAAGCGTAATGTCAAGTATTTGAGTGCAGGGAACTCCACATTTGTCACATCCCAGCAATAGCTCTCTGATCTCCCAGAACGAAATCCCAAAAATAATCTGAGACTCTCAAGCTTCTTCAATCTTGCAATGTTTAAAACCATTTCTTTCGTCAAGAAACAGCCGGCAAGGTGCAAATGCCTAATATTTGAAGGGAACACAAAATACCTCTCCCATCCAACTGAATTAAATAATTTCTTTATAGAAAACCCCAGAAAAAGAGAATGAATGCGAGTATGAACTTCCGGTATGGGAAACAAAGGAAACTCAGGTTCATATCTAATGCGGAAGCTGAATTCCTCAAGATGAGGAAACCTCCACCAGAACCTTGCATTCATGTTATCCAAGCGTATATCGCAATTGTGAAAACTCTTCATGTTCTCTAGCATAGTTGTTGAACATTCTTCAAAACTTCCTTCGTCATTGTTTTCCCATACCATGAAAAACCAGTCGTCTATTTTCACATGCCTTAGCTTCGTCATTTCTGATAAAGTAGCACCCCTAAGGCCTATCCTCTTACTTGACTTGAGCTTCAGAGTTTGGAGATTGTGTAGGTGTGATATCCACTCCAATTCGAATTCTTTGACATAAAGTGCAAGGTACCTCAACTGAGTTAGCGATTGCATTGCAATAGCCCATGAATCTGGCAGTGCGACATCCATCAAATGCAACGCCCGAACAAATCTTAATTTAACAAGTAAATGCAAAGGATTCGAATATTGGTTATTCCATGTATTGAGTTTTGGATGAGCAATGAACTCCAAAGAATTTGTTTCCTTGAAATCCAGCATTGGAATCTTATCCAGCTGGTCGTCGGAATGATCTAATTGTTTAACAAGATCATCATGAATATAAATACATAACCGTGATTCCATGGAATGCAAATGTTGATACGGATTGTATGGCACTGTGAGCTGCATATACTTTTCTTCTGTGAGTTTTCTCAAGCAGAACTCACGCACTACATCATGAAGTGAGCAGTACAGTATATCACGATTAATTCTCATTCCGGAGACCATTACTAGGCTTCTGTTAAGCAAATCACTCAAGCAATTTCGAGATGCTTCCTCCATGTTCTCTGTTCCGGCATTCAATACAAACTCTTCAGCCATCCACAACTTCAGCAGATCGTCCACTGGAATCTTATGGTCCTCTGGAAACAATCCCATGTAAAGAAGGCAAGGCTTTAAGTGGTCTTCTAAATGGTCATAACTTGATTGTATTACCTTAATACTCTGCTCTCCTGAAGCAAGAGAACTTAAGTCATTGGAAACCTCGAGCCACAATGACGCCTCCCTATCCATTTTTGCAATAATTCCAGCAATCAGAACAACCACAAGAGGCAATCCCTTGCAATATTGGGCAACTTGTAACCCTGCTTCCAGTAGATCCGGGGGATAGCTCTCTCCTCGAAATACCTTCTTCTCCAATAATTCCCAACTCTCTTTGGACGTTAGAAAGCTAAGAGAATAAGGATCACTGTGGTGCTGAAGATGCTTAGCCACTTGTTCAATTCGTGTTGTGACCATTACGAAACATATTCCCAAATCTTCCCATGCCTCGACATCCCAAATGTCATCTAATACAATGAGGTATCTCTTGCCTATTAGAACCCTGCGCAACATGTCAGCTACATCGTCATCCTCTTTGATTTTGATCTCATCATTTGTAGCTTGTTTGAAAATCTCAACCAATAGCGTCCTCCTATTATATGCTTGTGACACAGCACACCATGCTTTAGCATCAAAGTAATTAACAATATAGGGATTGTTGTATACCTTTCTTGCCAAAGTTGTTTTACCGAGACCTGGCATCCCATAGATGGTGATAACATCCCGCTCCTTTGTTCCTCGTATCAATTTCATCATTATAATTTCTGCATCTTTCTCAAAGCCCACAACTTCATCATCATAAATTGATGTAATACTAGGTTTGTGTGAAGTCTCTCCAGAAGAAAGAGTTCCTTTTCCACAAGTTCCAACAACCTCCATGGCTTTGTCACCTTTCATAAAAGAAATGAAAACAACATTATTTCATAATTTAGAGACGGAAAAAAAACCCAAACCAAAAAATTATCAAAGTAATGTAACATATAAAGTTTTATGTGTCACAAATATATCCGCTACAATACACTTTTACCTCGGGTATTTTCTTTCAGTTACTGGAGCTATTAATTCTAGGTCCCCCTGAGTCAAAATTCGTTACTCAAAATAACTCAATAATCTTTAATCACCAAAATTGGCCATTCGGCTCATTTTTGTTTCCAGTGAAATGCATTTGATGTTACAAGAATCCAGCATGAGCTTCTACAAACAAACACATTCTTGGATTTGTAATGAAGCTTGAAAAGAGGAAAAGTTAAGGGATCTGTCGAGGGTTTATCAAGTTTTGTTTAAAGTCCTTTTCCCTTGGATGTTTTTATATTTTATTTTTGGTTTTTCTTCAACACTCTTACCCGGACTTAAATTTATTGTGTTTAACCTTAATATTCTTTGTATTGAGAAAGAAAAATGGAATAATCCACCATTGAAGAGCTTTGAAGCTCAAATTTTAAAATTCAATCTACCGCAAAGTCAAGATTTGAATCATTTCAAAGGTATAATATATCAAAAGACTTGAAACATAGAGAGGATCTCATATCTAAAATTTGGAACTGTTTATGAGAAGTTTTGAACTGGTCGAGATTGAAAAAAATTCAGATCATTGAAGAACATGAAATGTGGTAATGGATAAATATTGTATAAACAGTATTTACAGATGTGTATATATATATATATATATAGCTATACATCATATATATTCAAAGAGATATTAGGATTCATCCTTGTCAACAAGAGAAGGGAATACGTAATGTCACCCATGGAGCTCTGCCTAGACCACACCAAGGCAAAACACTATACACCACTATATACTATTTATATAATATCAATACATTACATAACTATTTATATGATATTGATACATTACATACACATACGGTTATTTTGTTGAAAAAAAATCCGTTTTCGCTTTGACTTTATTAGGTACAGTTCTTCCCATCTTAGGGTATAAAATTTAATTTCTTAATGGAATAATATGCCAAGTAAATAAGTAGAGAAGAAAAGAAGTTTAAAATAACCAAGAAAAATCTGATTAAAGAATATTACCAAATAATGATGTCAAGAAAATAGAGTAAAATGTATGGAAAAAAAATAGAAATCTGACCTTGCTTGGGTTATTGAGAGTGGGAACAGGACACCAAGATTTTGCTTAATTTGATGCTTTTGAGTTTAGAGAAATGGAAACTGAGAAAGAATATAAAGGACGGAGATGGAGGATTTCAATGTTGAAGAATGATATCAAAGTAAAATTAAAAGTTTAGGTCTGACCAAAATTTAAAACTCCCAATCAATAGCTGTATGTACGTTGTACCCCACATTTTTTTCAATCGGAAAAGATAACTTTGTTTATGCTCCCAATCAATACTACTCATATTTTTAGCATGTTGGTCAACAATGATATGTTATTTTATTTTATTTTTTATAATTTTGATTTTAATTTAAAGTTTTATGTCAATAAATATAACTGAAAAAATCAATTGAATAGGTTGGATGACCTTGTAGGTAGAATAGTCATAGTTAGATGATGTTGAGGTTATTAAAATAAAAGTTGAATGACTTTATGTGAGAAAATTCTTAGTTGAGTAATCTTTGAAATTATAAAAAAGGGTTAAGTGAGAAAAATGTTAGTGGAGTGATTTTGAAGTTATAAAAGAAACTTGATTAACTATTTTGAAGAGTTGTCGTATTCGGAGGTGAGGATGAGCACATGTTTTCAGAGGCGGACCCACCCCTAGAGGAAGAGGGGCACGTGCACTCGTTAACTTCGGAAAAAAATCATGTGTAATGTATATCTATCTTGAAAAACTGGCAGAAATTAGGATATAATTAATCGTGCACTCATGAGGAGCGTAGGAGTGTCTTTGTGTTGCTGGAACAAGTGAGGGGAACCACATGCGAGACCTGAGTTTGAATCCAGCTAGAACGCGAGCTTATATTTGAGCCTTATTAGTGGTGCATCCGAATTCTTCAAATCTTGGATTCACCTCTTGCTTATTTCCATCTGTATGATTGAGAATGGTTAGAGCCGATGTGATCAGTTGGATATACTATTTAACGTCTGGAATCAATCTATTTAATGTTATATAAAGAATGGTTCAATTTACTTGTGATTTTGTTTTGTTTAGGTTTTACGATATCAGAGGTGGCTTGTTGTGAGACTGGTCCATTTCGAGGGATTCTTAGTTGTGGAGGGAAGAGGCAGGTAAAAGAGTAGGAGTTATATAAAAATGTGAAAGATTACTTGTTTTTCAACTCTGTTCATCCCACTGAGCTGGCCTACCAACAATGCGCCGAATTACTGTGGAATGGAACTCCAGATATCGTAGCACCTCACAACCTAAAATCCTTTTCTGAACATTCAAACTCCAAATGTCGTAGCACCTCACAATTCCTACTATACGAAGAATAAACAATGTGAAACATGTGATGATAAAGAGCTTGATCTCTAGTAATTTTTCTGTTCTTATTGTATTCAGTTTATGAAGAGATGATCTTTAGATTTGATGAGATGACTTCATATCTGAGTCGTCGTGATTGAACAAAGTCGATAAATAGATGGAATCATGCAATGTATAAATATTGTTTGATTTGGGAAGAAAGTCATTGAGATTAACAAAACATCCCATCTTTGTAGTCTGGCGTTGCACCATCGTAGGAACTTGAAAAGATGGACGTGATCAGATAGCAGAGATATCAGTCCTCTGCTAAAACCAAAGTTCCAAAAAAGTTGAAGAAGAACATCAAGAACAATCCTTTTCTGCCTTCATTTACATTTGAAAACATGTTTGTTTATTGTTTTATCCTTTATAACCTGATTACTGTGTTTTCGCACAAGGAATACAATTTCAGAGTGTTCGAAGAATGAAAAAAGTTTCATATTAGTGGTTAATGAAATAACAAGAAGGGTACGCTCAAAACCTAATTTAAGATGAGCTTCAATTTGTAACTATTGTTTCTTCCAGCAGAAAAGGTGATTTTTGCACCAGTTAGACCAGACAGATTCAAATTGTTTCTGAAAACATATGTCCACTTCATCAAAAAATAAATGATTGTCATTAGTAACTATTGGATAATCATGTTACTCGCCTATTAAGTATTTCAATCAGAGGCATATTGAAAATTATTTCTAAATATAAAATAAAAACAGCAAAAAATGTTTTAAAAAAAAAAAAACTAAAACCGTAAGTTTCAAAATATTGCTTTATTGTTAAAAATTCTTAGTTAAAAAAAAACAAAAATAACCGTAAGTTTCTAAATATTGTTATATTGTTGGATATGGTAAGTTACTAAATATTAGTTTTCCGAAGTTAATACTAATTGGGTTTTCTGTTCTCTAATTGTACTTTTCTAAAATTAGCTCAAAAAACTATAATATTTGATAATTAGCTAATGATTTATTTAAACTGATAATTATATTAACTTATACACCTGACTAATTACAGCGGTAAGTTTCTAAATATTTATTTTCCTAATTTGTTACCAATTGGGTTTCCGATCAAGCCAAGAATTGACTAACTATAAATATACTTGATTCGTACAATTGTTCCCATTCCCTTCAACCTTATTACTTTTTGTTGTATAAAATATACCTCTCAGCCCCCATATATACTCTGTTCCATCTTTGAAAAATAATTATATCATATACAAGAAAGAGCGATGGAGTTTGAAGAAGAAGGGTATCGATTTCATCCAAGAGATTCAGAGTTATTCACATTCCTTCTTAGGTTTATCGCTGAAAAAGATTTGTGTGACAATGGTTTTATTACGGAGTGTGATGTTTACAAACAAGAACCATGGATAACTTATGGGTATGGGCGTCATTGCGGAGGAGAAGATGATGGGGATACTAATATTTTTCGATATTTTATTTCGCCGAGGCATAAGAGGAAGAAAAGTGATAAGAGATTTTGTAGAGTTGTGGGTAAAAATCTTGGGACTTGGAAACAGCAAGATAAGGGGAAATGGGTTAGGAGTAAACAGAGCAAACCTTTGAATATGGGACGCAAGAAGAGTCTCAATTATGATACTAAGATGTGTTGTCCTGATGATGGAAAGTGGCTCATGAAAGAATATGTTTTTTGCGAAGCTATTCTTAGAAAGTTCAAAAACTCTAATTTTAGAGATTATTGTATTTATGCATTAAAAACAAAGTCCGGAAAAAATTCTGTTAATGTGAGTACAACTGTTGTGGATTTTTCTGATGAACAGAAGTTGGATACAAAGGTGATTTCAGGGGTAAATTCTGTTGAGCCGCGGATGGATGAGGAATATAAGGCGATCACTCCTATCAATATTGTTGAACCAGTGTTGCAAATTCCAGAGGCTTCATCAGATGAAGAGAAGATCAATGCTCTATTAGAATATAATAATGATCCTGAACTAATGCAAATGTGGAATGAGGACTATGGGATGATCAATGTCGTTGAAAATCCAGGGATGGAAGTTGATGATGTTGAGGTGCAAATTCAAGAAGCTGCTGGTGAAGGAAATGGTGTTTTGGAATTTGACAACACAATACCAGAAAATAATCTGCCTAAGGAACCAGCACACCTGCAGGAGTGTAATGAGGACTGTAATGCATATTGGGAACTTCAAGCCAACTATAATACAAGCTTTGTTCGACTACTAACTGGTTGTGGGGACTACTAACAGGAGTTTTTGTGCTCTGCTTCTTAGTCCTTTTGGTCGATGTTTCTTATAGTTTATGTAAATTCTATTTGTCCAACTTCAGTGTTCAATTTCTAATTTTGACAAAGAAACTGTTATTATTCTAAGCTTGATTACAAAATCCCCGAATTCCTGTTAATT